>LOEQ01014600.1:0-17629 GCA_001685075.1 Bramus lutescens | reverse complement strand
GAGGGAATTGGGAGGAGGTGGAAATTTTTAATTATAATAATAATAAAATTAAATAAATACATAAATAGGTTTTTAAAAAAGACCTCTGAATGGGTCACAGTGTGTTTGATAAATGTACATGGGCTTCGAAGAGAGAGGATAGAAGATAGAGTCATAAAGAAAAATACAATTTAAGAGTAATAAACTGAGATACTTAAAGGAGAAATAGAGTAAAAAAAGTAAAATGGGCCATGGAAAAATGGAAAATACACAGAGTCCTTATTATGCATACATACTATTTTGTTTTCTTTGAATTTTTTGACTGTTAATGAGATAACTGCAGAGAGATATTTGATTGTGGGAGCTGCTAAGATAAACCAGCATAAAAGTATCTTGACTTCAAAGTTTTGGTCTAAGGATATGTTGCTTTGGAAAAGAGGTTCTGTTTTCATTTCCACAGAAGATAAAAAGCTGTGTATTCCTTTCAGGCTAACATGGTTTGATTGAGCAAGACCCAAGAGGTCTCCAGTGGGAGCAATGACCCAGGTGATCCAACATCCAAAACAGTTTCAAGGCAACTGGCTGAGATGATGAAGCCTCACAGATGCCTACAGCCATGATTTAAGCATAATTCTAAATTTTCTCAGGATCCCCATAAGTTACAGGTACCCCCAGTCAACAGGAAATAGTATTAAAAAAAACTAAGCCCAAATTCTCCAAATATTGTCTATAAATATTTGCTTTTATTTCAGGGGGGTTGGTGATAAAAGGTTAATGGTCATGGTCAATCTCTTTTTAAAAGAAGAAAAAGGGATATGGTATAGAAATTAGAAAAAGGGTAGATTATTAAATCTCAATCCTTAATCTATAAAACAACTGTTATTCTCAAAATACTTTACTCTGGTATGAATTTTAGTTTATTAATACAAATTAAAGGGCAATTTTGTTATATTGTAAAAAAAGTGAAATAAGTGGTTTGATTTTGTTTTTACCTAATTTGCTGAATAAATTTTCTATTTTAGCCATTCAAAAAAAAAAAAAAAGAACTGTGTAATACAAATTCTGCTGGCTCAGCATCTGCAAACTTAAAATACAGAAAATCAACAGTGACCCATTACTAACTACCAAGCCAGACACACTACCAGAGGTGTTCTAATAAAGCCCAAGCTGGGAAATGCTTGGCTTTGTTTTGTTTTGGTTCTTGTTTGTTTTAATTAACAAAGAATCCAGGAGAGATGAGTTGAATTTTAGGTGACTGAAGAATATAAATGCAAAATACAGACACAGAAGCTGTAGATTATAAATCAGAAAGCAATACTTACGAGAAAGTCATGGGAAACAGACTAAATAAATATTGAAGGCTCAGAAGTCTAAAACTATTGTTCATCCTACAAATGATTTATGTTCAAATCTTTCAAAGGTAAGCTGAAATACATGCCACCTGGTTGATACTTCTATACTCCATTACGGTTAGCCAAAGTCCAAACTTAAAAGGAAAATAGGTTTGTCATATATTAAGTTTGCATATTTCAGTCTTCAATAAACCTCACTCCCAGCTGCTTTCTGGCTCCTCCATTCAGAACCCTGAGCTGTGAAATCCAGGTTCTTCTCAGACAACATTACAGGAAATGCCTTTCTGTCTGTCTGTCCTGGCTCCTGTGACACATGGAGAACTAGGCTGACAGGAGGAGGAAGGCAGAGCCAGCATTCCTAAGTGTCCTCCTATCTCTAATCAAGCGAGGGGGAAGGACCAAGAAGCTTATGGTGCCGAGGGAAGAGTCCCTAAGGAGGCACAAATGCAGACACGGCACGGCTCCAGGAGAGGGCCCACACTTGAGACAGCCCCTTGCCTGCTGAGAAATGAAAGTAAAAACAGCACACTGTGGAAGCTAGGAGGACAATGCTGCTGGTTCCTGAAGGCCTGACTGTGCGGGACACATGATCCAGGAATCTCTACTCCTAATGAGGATTTGAAATGAGCAGTCTTGGAGCCTGGCAAGTGTTGTGTACTAATAGTAAACAACTGGAATCCATAGGCTACTGTGTTCTAGCACTATTGCTACAAATATTCCCTGTCCTGCTGGTCCCCCTGAAGTGGGTTTTCTCCGCATATCTGTCCTAAACCACTTGGAGTTTACTTTATAAATTAACATCTTACACCTTCCTATCTGAACCATAAAACCGACCAACTTCCACGAACACACTATTCCTGACAATACTGGCTGATGATGCGGATGCTTTCCAATTAGTGGAAAGGTCACCAGTTTAAATAAATCAAGAGTGTCTAATCCACCTCACTGGTCTCTGAGTTGCATGTTTTACAGCTGCTTTTCTCTTGACCAATTATTTGGGTCTGAAAGAAACCTGCTGAGGAGCTGGGCATTGGCTGGAGCAGCAGCAGGAGCGCACCATCTCCTCCAGATGTGCTGTGCGCCTTCCCCTGGCATCTACAATAAGAAGTTTTGAAGTCTGAAGTCTATATGCAGCAGGAGTACCATCTCTCTCCACTCTGACTTCATCTGAGTCTTTCTTACATTACTCACCCGAATGCATCACATCAAATTCATATATGCTCATTTCTTTACAAAATGCCTATTTTTCAAGAGGAATGTCCAATCTACCATTTAATGGTCATCAGAGTTTAATATGTTTGTATACACTGAACCACATCCTAGATCAGTTAAAGGTATAATTACCGTACCCATAAGGTACCCTGCCTTCTGAGGTGGTACTAGTGTTCAGTAGACACTCAGTACTTCACGCTAGTTTCAACACTGCAGCTGTGTACACTTTAGAAACCTTGTCACCATGTCTTAGTTGTCATCTGTACAATTACAAACATTCAAACTAAGTCTCATAAAATAATAAAGACATGGATTAGGAATAATGCAGAGAATAAACCCCGTAAATGAATTTATGATTTGTTTTAAATTAAGTATTCATAAATTTTAAAGTGCAAGAAGTGAAAGACATGCTATAGCCTTTAAAAATAAATTCTTGAACAGTTTTACATGTAAGTTGGTGAAAGTTATGGAGAAAAAAGAATATAGATGAAAGATTGATGAATTATCTTTCTAGGCAGCATACTGTTGAGAATAATTCACAGATAAAAATGATGCCATCAAGTGTTGGTATAATCTGCAAATACGATGGGATGTCAAAGCCTCTAAATCTATTGCAGCAGAAGTCACTCATAAGAGAGCTGTACCAGTCAAGCATCATGCAGCTAAGAACCTGGACAGCACTGATTATCTCCTCAGTTTTCTCATTGGCATCAACTTTTGGCTCCAGAAACATTAAACCAAACTTGGGACTCTCAAACAGCTTCTGTTGTCTGAAATATGGACACAATGTCTATACAACCTCACTCTGCTGGACTAGGTATAGACAAAGAATGACATGGAGCTATGGGCAACTCCAAATTCAGAAACATTGCTCAGCTGTTTTCTGACATCCCAGGGCCTAAGCTGTCACAGGCTTAGTAACAAGGCCACTATTACTGATTTCTACAAAGTGAGCGCTTCCTTGATGGAAGTACTTTGGGAAGCTCAATGTAAAATATCTATTTTTATTGCTTTCTGAGATTCCAGAATTGAGCACGTTTTCATCAGCGAAGCTTACACAGGTTGCAATTACATACCCTGAGTCTCTCCTGCCCAGCAAGCAGAAGAGTCCCTATTTTAGTGTAGAAATAAGGGGCTCATTGTGATGGGGGTGTAGAGATCAACCTGAGCAGACTGGAGGACACCTAGACAATTAATGAATCATTATCTCCAGATGTGTCTGAAAGGACATCTAAGAAAGCTGACATCAGAGCATGGTCACTTTAAAGGCTGTTTAGAAATGTTGATAAAGCTGTGGTCTGGTGTGGACAGCGTTTGAAAAGCATCTTAGAAATGGCAGTGATGGGAGATGTGCCAGCAGGTGCGGCCACACCCTGCAAGCATGAGACCTCAGTTGGGATCCCTGCACCTATGTAACCTGGGTTCCGTGCTGTGCACATCTGTAAGTCCAGGGCTGGGGGACAGAAGGTCCCCTGGAGAATGAGTGACATTCTAGCAAGCAGTGTTCAATTTGAGAACCTTATCAACTGCACTAAGTACTAGATTCATTACTAAATATCACCCATCTTAGGTTGACCAGGGCCTTAATTCTCCAGCTGCTTTCAGTTTGAGACAGTCTTATTTCATATTCAAAATGAAATTCTCCTCTATCTTATTCATTTTTAATTTTCAAGAGAGTTTTCTGTTATGAAGCCCAAAGTGGTCTTGAATTCATGTTAATCTTCCTGCTTCAGTATTTTGAGTATGTACATGTATCGACATGCTTGCTTCCTGATTTGTTCTTTTTATTTATTTTTTGAGGAAAAGTCTTGTTACCTCTTCTAGGCTAGCCTTGAACTTGGAACCTTTCTGTCTCAATTCTCAAGTGCTAGGATTACCTGTCTCTGTGCCAGAACTAAACTCTGTTTTAAACTCCCTGATTTGATCTATCAAACCATGGACAGTCAGTTTTGTTTTTGTTTTTAAATGGGATATCGAAAAAAGAGTAAAAGAGATTTTGGTATGTTCTGCACCCATTACCACCTGGACTAAAAAATGCTTATCTCTAAATGTGGACTCTCTTGAAGTTTCGCAGCCACATAATTGCATGTAATACATGATATGATTTATGACAGTACCAACTGTAAAGTACTAGCTTCTATTCAGTTCAGGGTACAGCAGATGTCTGCAACAAAGCTCAACTTGACACAATGGGATTGGTGTGTGGTGCAGACTTTAGAGCCAGACTGTCTGGTTCCAACCCATGCTGTGCCACACTTCAGCTTTCTTGTCACTCCGCTCACTACCATCCCCTTACACACGCGTAATTAGCAGCAGAGCCTGCTCCTGATGCTGCATGATGACTATGTGAGTTATTTATTATATACAAAGTTATTAGTAAAATGCTAACAAATAGTACAGCCTCAACAAATGCTGCTGTATTAGACACTGTTTTCTATTGCTCTGATAAAGCACCATAAGGAAGGCAACTTATACGAGGGTTTACTTGAGCTTAAGGTTCCAGAGGGTGAGATTCCATGATGGCCGAAAGGGGCTGGTACGGCAGCAGGAGCAAAAGCTGAGAGCTCCTATCTTGTGGGAGAAGCACAAAGCACAGAGAGCGATTGGAAATGCCAGGTCTTTAAAATCTCAGAGTCCCCAGCACAAGACCAAGCATTCCAAGCCTCCCCATTCATCTGCCACAACTGGGGCCAGTATTCAAATGACTGAGACTGGGGGACATCTCACCCAAATCACCCCATCTAGTATCAGGAGGAGCTGGCCTATCTGTTATAGCCTAGCTTCTATAGTCCCAATTTCTTTACCAACTAGCCTGACAACTTCCTTCCCTTCCAACCTAATTTAAGACTTCCTGCTAAGCCTTAGTTCTAACCACTTGATTTAAACACGTCCACACAAGATGTTATCTCAACATCAAGTACCTACTGTTCAGCTCTAGGAAGGTCAGTGAGCTGATAGCAAGTAAGTGCATTGAGGCGTGAGTTATGATTTTACCTTTGTGTAGGTGCTGACGTTAAAGCCAGAAGTCAAGACTGTCCTCTCATCTATAGTGGATACTAAATTCTTGCTCATAGGGAAACTTAATATTCTGTGTGTAGGGTGTAGAGGTGTGTGTGACTGTTTGTGTATATAGATTTACATTTATGAATGTGCCTGTGAAAAGCCATCTACTTTTAAGTTTTGAGTCAGGACCTAGCAGGCTCAGCTGATAGTCAGCAAGCTTCTCTGGCCCAGTTTTTCACACAGGTGCTGGTGACTGAACCTGGAACTTTCTTATGTGACAGTTTATTGACTGAGCTATGTCCCTAGACCCTCAACATATATTAAAATGGAAGAACTGCAGGCAGTAAGCCATGATGTTTACAGATCTACACGTCTCCTGCTGGAAACTTTGCTCCACAAATCCTAGGCGGCACATGACACCCCGGCGTCAGCTCCCCACCGCATCAACCAGTCCTGAGAGTGTGGTCTCTTCTCACTCCCTTGAACTCTTCTGTCTCTCCCACACACACAAGCTGATTACAGCTGCTCTCGGCTCAGCCTCTTTGCTTTCAGTTAATTTAAGAATTTATTTTCACTTGTTTCCTGTTTTCAGCACTGGTCAGTTTTTCTCATTTCACATGTAAGATTTGTGAATCATCTAAGTTACTACATAGTGGGAAGAAAAAGTCAATTCTTAACCTATGTGATGAAGCAGTCTTTACAATATATTCTTTCGTTTTGTTGTGATGGGAGCCTTGCTATGTCTCCTTGGCTGGCCCCAACTCCTGAGCTTAAACTGTTTTCCAGCTTCAGCTTCATAAGCAGCTGGAACTAGAGGTATGCAAACAACACAGCTTGGGACGACACCACGGTGACTCTTCCAGAGTAACTGTGCGTCAGAGCTATGAGTCACCTCACAGTGCAGTGTCACCCTAATGACACCCTAACAGCACCTAATTCTGACCCCACAGGTGTTCTGTAAGGCACACACATGGATGTTTCCTTAAAACCTCTGCTGGAGCTGCCACTGCCTTCCTTCCAGTTCACGTGCATTGCCTCTCATGCCTCCTTCTGGGCTCGCAGCACCTCTGCTACTTCCCATCTGTCCACGCATGACAGGAAATTTCTCATTTCTTTCTTGAGCAGTCTCCATTTACATCAGCCCACATTTTGCTTTGACTTTTTTGGAACCCAGTAGTGATTAGGGTGAACACTATAGGATTTTGATGTAAACTGCTTACTTTCTACTTTTTAGGAAGCTTTTAATCAGGTGGTAACTACTATGAGTATACTAAATCCTTAATCACTAACTATAGCTCATAAAAAACAAGAGGTATATAAGCTACAGTTCACGTTCATTCAGACCTCAATTTTTACATGTAAATAAAAAATTTCTCTAAAATATTTCATCAAAAACATTCTATCATGTTTTACATTTGAAGATTATATCCATATAGATCAGAAATGATAGGGTCCCTTGGTCTTCTTCCTTTTCTCCTAATCCCCACGCCCATCTATCACACCAGTACTGAAAAACACACATCGTGGATTAGGTAGATGCCTACTCTGCTTTGCCACGGGGCCTGTTTCAATTAAGTTTTCCTACCCAGATTATTTAAGACAACATCTGTACATAGTAGTCATTGGAGCATTTGTTGAGTTGAAGTTAATTAGCTTATGAGAGATGAGATGGACAAAGCGTAGAAAGGCTATTTCTTCACAATGACAGCAGGCGTTCTCTCAGGGAAAAACCTGACTCTCCCCACTACTTACCTGATGCTGCCCAAGAATAAAAACACAATCAAGCTTTTATGATGAGGATGGTGGAATGGAAGAGTCTAGTTCATCAAAGCACATCAAGGCGCTCAGATGCAATGCCTATGTAAACAAAATAATGAACAGGTGGAACACTTCATCTGGTAACTACATCCCCCAGTAATCCAATAATTTAGATATTATTGAGAAACTCATATCGACAATGCTGCAAAGACTCCTTCCTTCAAGGATTTCTTGCTGCTAATCAATTTTAGTCAATTTCAAAGAAATTCAGAAGCTTCTCTTACACATTTCTAAGTAGATTTTACTGACATGCAGGCTACACTACTCGGGGGTAAAAACGTTTATCTTTCAACTGCAGACAGACACTGGGTCTTTCCAGTCTGCGTGACAATGATGCACACACAACACGTTAATCACAGCTCCATCTTTCTGGATTAAAACTCATTTTGCCTCACCTGTGTTCAAGTTGATCTCAAAAAAAGTCTGATTTTCTTTTGTGTCTTTTCCTTCTGGTTAAAATTTCTTTGAAATCAAGAGGTCCTGCAAGAACAGTTATTTTAGAACCTAGAAGGAGCTACTAAAATTGCCTCTGCTTTTTAGTGGTTAAAGTGAGACTGGAACACAGTGAGCTCATGACAAACAAGCTGGAGACTCCGTCCCAACAATGTGTGACATCCACTTGCAGCTCTATCCAAGTCACGTAGGGCCTGCAAACTCTCACACCATGGGTTAATGTTACTGAAGTGATGGCATGTGGTTTAGTTTAGTGGCAGAATTTAATTTTATTAACTCTACAAATTGTTCAGTCCTATGTCTGTGAGTTATGAATGGTCTGAAAAAGGATGGGGAATGACAGTGGGTAAAGGGCTTGATGTACAATCATCAATCTGAGTATGCATCCCCAACACCCACATAAAGAACAGGTATGGAGGTGCGCGCCTGCAATTCCAGTGCTGAGAAGGGAGAGGCAGGAGGACACTAGAGCTCAACAGGCAGCCTTGGCCAATGTGGGATCTCCAGCTCCAGTGAGAAGCAAACTCGCAAAAGCTAAGGTACAGAGTAGCAGAAGGCACCTGATACTGACCTCTGACCTCCACATTCATGTACACACTCTCACCAAAGACAGTTCAAACATATGTTTTTAGTTATACTTTACAGACTCTAAGGGAGGAAAATAATATGGTTTGTTGTATTTTTCTAAGATGCACACAGGGCAGAGACCTTGTTAATGTCCAGGGTATACTGTAATTGCGTCCCTTCTGCTCAGTGAGTCTTAGCAAATGGGGAATGGCCTTGGCTTCTCCACAGCTGGAGTTAGAAGGCTAATCACCATGAAGAGTGGAGAACTGAACTGTCATTGAGATGGATATAAATCTTAATCCAGAATATGTATATTCTCCTTCACTCCAACTACAGACTCTTAGGGCTACTCTGGGCCAAGTTATGTCCGTCACTGCTACAGTAAGCAGGGCTGAGTCCCAACTGCACAGTTATGGATGCTCTACACTATCAAAGAGCATTGGTATTTGGAGATAGATCTGTACATGGAGGAGGTGACTGTCATTATTGCTTCCTTTGTCCAGTCACTCTCTGGCACTCTGAGTGTTGAAGAAAGTCAGGAAGGTATATTAATATGGACAAGATTTGCAATTTGGGGATGGGGGTATACTGCATAAGATTAAATTTCAGATTTTGTGTGTTCATAACTGAACAGCTCAGGATGTGGAAGTTAAGAGAATCTACAATTCTGCACAACAAAGTACTGCTACAAAGACCTTCTTAGTAAATCAAAAAGTAGAACCATGGGAAGTGTAAGCTCAGCTTAATGTATTAAGTTAACTTAAGAATGGGAAACATACCAGTATCTTCTAAGAATGGGGGCTTTCCCTGGAAGGGATGTTGTCTATTTTAGTAAGAAAGAGTTGCTAACTTTAAACTAGGAAAGCTTTATGTGATTAAAACAATATAAATTTGCTGACTTTAATATCAGGAGAGTTTATCAACAAGACAGAAATGGACCAAGCACTTTGTATTTGTAAAGGGCAATGTCCACAGTGTCCCCCTGCTACTACACAACGGCAGGTCAAACTTTTGTTCCTCTTGTCCTACAAACAATTTTCGAGCCCACGCTCAATAAATAAATTTGGTCTCAGCAGTCCCAATCAGTGCGGCACAATCCCCTCAGTAGCAGACCTATGATAAATGGACTTATTTTCCCAAATCAAACACTTGAATTTAAATTCAGATGAGTTAATGCAAAGGTCAACATTGTAATCAGTTCTTTTGATCTTTATAGAATTTCTGGTGTAATACATAATAAATCTGAAACAAGGCAATTTGCAGCCCTGTATGTGTGGCCGGCAATAAAAATCGTAAGGACCAGGGCCTTTATGGACTTAGGGAAGGCTTTATTGGTGCAGCCATGGTGAGGGCTTTAGGCCTGGGAACAGTGGCAGCAGATAAAGCCCACAGGCTTGATTTTATGACTGCTTTACAGTTTATTTATGTGTATTTATATAAAAACTTAATGAGTGTACATCTCTGCCTAACATACTTTTGAACTACTCAGTACTTACAGAAAAATCATTCGGTTTTGAGTATATATGCTGGGTAAAAATTGCTGACAATAAAAATTAGCATATCAAATTCAACCAAAGATTTTTCAAAATCCCCATTAGAATTACTTTTTTAAACCTTGTTTTTGTTTTGTCCTTTTACATAAAGCTGGGGGAGCTTAAGTGACTCTAAGTTGAAATGATGCTCCTTAGTGAACCTTCCAACAGACAGGAAAGTCTGACGATGATGATGATGATGTCATCAAAAGGAACTGTAATGGCCTCCACTGAAATTTAAGAAAAGGAAGAAAGGAAAGTGGGAGGAAGGAAGGAAACACAGAGGAACAGGAAGTAGGGCCAGGCAGGCCTGGGCTGAGCACCTCCCGTGCAGTGACTGCTGGGTGCTGCTCTGCAGAGAGAAGTCAGGCCAATGGCAGCAGGACACCAGAGTTCTCAACAGAGCACATGGTGAGGTTGGAGCACCGTGGCTGTCACTCCAAGAGAGGTGATGAAGAGCAGCCTTTCCCTCCATCCTTCCCTCCCTCCCAGAACTACACCAAAGCATCTGCTCTGAGCAAGACAGGAATTGATGATTGCTGTTGATGTCACCAAACAAATCACACAGGATCCACAAAACATCTTGATCTAACAGGACCCATTCTGACTCTGCTCCATGTGAAATACTCAAACCATCCCAGGATAGATGGTTTCAGAAAGTACAACATTCAAAGTTCACCTTTAGATCAAAATTAGTAATATGGAAATGTCTAGGAGGCAAGGGCTGAGATCTACACAGCTAGAAAGTAGTTCTCCTAGGATGGTGCACCTGAAGGGAAAATGAATTACTTAAGTCTCCAAAGTATCATTATCAAACCTGTGGCTTTCATAGCCTCTTCAGATGAGTCTCAAGTAAGTGCCCTGCTCAAACTAGGTTCTTAGCTTTAAGAAAACGGCCTCCATAAAGAATCACTGGAATTTGGCTTGTTCCTGAGAGCAACTGGCATTGTTTGTATGTCAGACGTGACACAACGCCAGCCCATGGGACCCTGTGTATACAGTCAGTGTCAGCACGAAGAACGGGTCTACCATTTCTCTACTAAGTTCTCTCCTTGTTAGGCAGTGCTCTAAACGCTCTATTCAAATGTCCATGAATACAAAGGTCTGCACTTACTAGGAGAAATCAGCAATGTTTGCAGGGCTTTTCCCCCTGCAGTTTCAAATTTAGTGTGCAGCTGTCCTGTCACACACTTAAAAAGTGCAGTCTTGTGAGTCACTAGGGGTCTGACAGGTGGAGTCTCTAAAAGCACGATAATTACAAAAAGTCCTTGATTTTAGGAAAGATCATTGCATTTTTTAAAGCAACTGAGTATACATGAAGTAAACAAGCCAGAGTTTACTTTCCATAGTCCATTCAACTTTAGGAGGGTTGAAAACAGGCAATTCTTAATGCACAAATACAGAGGAACTTTTATTGCTTCCTTAGACCATGCAGGTCAATATATTTATCATCTACTATGTATAAACAATGGGTTGGATAGTATATGCGACACCACATGAAATCTCAGCTCCAAGTTTACAACATAAAGCTTGCAGGTAAAAGGCACAGCAGAACACATAAGCTTAATCTGAAAAAAAATGCATAGACCTCTCTCTGTTATACTTTATTTATACAGTACATATGAATTTTAAAGCCAACAATTTTCTTCCTAGTTTGTCTGTAGAGTAGTTAAGTCATCAGCCGTGAACATATGTACATACAAGTAACATTATACAGACTGAGTTATATTTATGTATTTTGTTTAAGTGTAGTATGCATGTGTGTTTGTGTGTATGTGTGTGCACATGCACATAAAACAACAATAAATGAAAAAATAGGTCATGAATGTCAAAGAGAACAAGGACAGGTATATGGGCAGTTTTGGAGATAGAAAAAAGGGAGAAACTATTTATTCATAATAATCTCAAAAAAGAAATGATTAAAAGTGATAAAAGAACCTTTTGTGGGCTAAAAACTTCTAAGTGGAGTATGTGGGTTATATGAGCTGAGGACCAGAGGATCAAGACTACAGTACCAGGTAAGAGATCTAGATGTGAGCTGACTAGAGCTGGGTGATAGCAACTCTTCTTCCTCTTAGTAACAGGAACCCCGACTTTTTGCAATAGGAAAGGCTTGAGTCAAATGGTCTGATGCTCCCTCCATTTCTCTGGCCTACTCCAGTCCATCACAAACACGGCATTTAGTCCAAGGATGTGAACGGGATCTGGTCAACCTCTGGCCCAACTGTGCAACCTAATTATATGGTAAGTGTGGTTAGGGCAATGGATGGCCTACAGGTTTGCTTAGGAGAGGAATAAACAGCAGGTACAAGAGCTCAGGTCATTTCCATGAGACTACACCTGAAGTGAAAAACAATTCATGGTTCTACATATTTTCTCTTAAGAGGCTCAGAGGAGAATAAAGAAACCATGTAAGCGAAACAAAAAGAGGGTGAGAGCTGTGCATGCTGTTAACAGAGGGACTACCAGGAGAGCTAGGATACAAGTTTCCTCAGACACTGACAGAGACCCAGGCTCTCTAGAAGGACCTGACCTGAGGGGTGGGACAGGATGGAGACTGAAATGAAGGACACAGGTTTGGCAGTTTTTGGAGGACAAGAGCCTAGGGTGTGATCAGTGTAGAACAAGAGGCCACAGGAAGAGTGCTCCAGAGTCACATGGACCCCATGCTGCTGTTGGAGTCTTCACAAGCCAAGCCACGGCTTCGGAACCAAGCAGTCAAAAGCAGACGGGACAGGTTCTGCACATAAAGGATGAATATAAAAACAGAAGGTGCCAAGTCCCAGAATAGCACAAGCCAGGAGCTTTACCACAGCCTCGGAGGGCATGAGCAGCTCCTACAAATGCAACAAGAAGCCAGCAGTTGGATGCTACTCTTAAGGATAAACTCTCAGAAGAAATCTTGCAGTACATGTTGTTGGCAGGATCTTCTAGGATCTATCATCCCCAGAGGAAAAAACCTTCTACAGCAGGCAATGGTTAATGACACCGCAAGGGCCTTTCCTCCTCTAAGAACATTTCTTCAACCTTGAGACAGGGCGGCTCTCCTGAACTCCATATGTAGGTGAGTGAGGCCTACAAGTGGGCATTTGGAAGACTGGACCAACCTCCTAGACACCAAGTAGCAACTACCAGAAGACATAAGATGACCAGTCAGAGGCAGAGGACAAAGAAGTCACACTCAGATTAGCACTAAGAAAACCTTAATTACAAAAGAGAACAGAACCCCACCAAGAAACCACAGAGGAAACAATGTCCCATGCACATAATCTATTTTGTCCTGGTTAGGCATCTGGGGGCTTATTAAATGTGGTTGAGGCATAGACCTTTACCTGAAACAAAACATCTTGGAGTTTTTGCCATGAATCATAATTGTATCTATTTTTTCTTGAAGGTGTTATCTCCAAAACCAATATATCTGTCTCAAAAGAAACACCAAATTAGGCTGAGATGGCCTACCAAGTAGGGATAACAGTGGACAGCACACTGAGGTGCTCTTCAATCCAGAAAGAGCTGCAGCAGTGGACAAGCAGAGCCCAAGTCATTTGTGAGACTCTGGGCAGGGGACTAGGTTCAAGCCTAGAGTGAGGCCTGGCCTTCCTGATGCACTCCATGCTGGCACTCAGCAGACTCAGTCTCTGCACATCCAAGTGCAACGGTTTCTGCCCATAGGAAGAGAAGATAAGAAATTTAGTCCACCTTTTGCTTAATATCTAAACGCCTTGTCTGATGTAGCAGCCATTGTGTAAAGGGCTCACTCTTGAGCATGGTCTCTTGGCAGTAGGCTATGCAGTTTTCTTGTCATCTATGACACCCTGACCTTTCAGTTACAAGAACAAGACAAGGAATCATGGGGCCAAAGTAAGGCTTTCTTAATGACTCCTACATATAGAAAACTACAATGACATAAAATAAATAGTTATATAAACTGTAAAGCACCAAGCACACATAAGTGTTGCACAGCAGGCATATGAGTGTGTGGACAGTGTGAAGCAGACACTTGCAATACCTGGGCTGTGGGCTAGACAATGGGAGGAATGCTGTGGGGATGAATGGATGCTAGCTCCTCACCTGGGAAAGAAAGAGCCCTTCACCAGTTTGTTTGTACATCACAAACAGAAATGATTGCATGTGCTATAAACACCAAGGCACCTGCTTTGCTCAGTTTATAAAAAATTAGAGATATCAATGGCTAAAAGAAAAATCTGAATATTTACAGATTACAAAGGATTCAATTATTTAAATCTGGTACATTTCTGTGAGACATTTTTGCCCAGACTGGGAGACAACTCAGTTTGATAGTAGTGTTGCTTTTCTCTTCAAAAACCAACAAAATCACCGTAGAGTGAACACCTGGTTAACAACAGCCAGGTGCAGACAGCTCTGCTTGTACTCACTGCCTGTCCTTCTCTTCCCACCAGGCTTCTCTAACAGTAGTTAAGAGATTTTCTAAACATTGAACTTTCTGCTAGGCCCGAAATTCCATTCAGGAAGCTCTTATCTAAAGCCACAATCAGTGTTTCAGCTGAGTTACAGAATCACTGTGCTGAGGACCTACTATGGGCTAGGCACCACACTGAGATTAACTTAATTAATCTCCACTAGTGGCAGATGGTAATTGATGAGATAAATCAAGATTTTTCAATTTAATTGTAAATTCAAATAGCCCTTTAAGTTACAGAATTTCCTACTATCTAAACACACTTAAGTATCAGAAAACATGTCTTAAGATTGCTGTCTAAAATCTAAAATTTGAAGAATTAAAATGATAAGTATTGCTTCTGTATTTTTTTTTCAGAAAAATCTCATTTCTGTGTATGGAAAGATCAATACCCAAGAAAAATGTTTAACTCAGAGCTTCTTCCTTCGCAATCCTTGGCTTTAAGATAAACGTATGGTTCTATGCATCTGAGTCAGGACTTTCAGCAGAGTATCACAAAGAGATACTTAAAGGTTTAGCTTCTTTTCTCATTCATAATCTAATCTGACTTTTCAATTTCAATCAAAAAATGTTTGTGGGTTGGTAAAAGGTTTGCCTAGGATTCTTGGGTAAGACCCAGGGTTCATTTCCTCACACCACACCCAAGAGCAATGACCACAAAACCCACCATGCAGAATGACTTCACGCCCAGGCAAGGACTTTAGTCTCATTTTAGGAGTGAGAAACAAAAAGGAGAAGTTTAAAGACTGCAAACTTGCATCTAGATTCAAAGTTGAGTTGGGTAGGTGCAAAAGCCTGCAACAAACTGATGGCAACTTCATTAGATCATGGACAAACACCAAACCTCACTTCTTCTGATTAGCTCTTCAACAGAAGGGCTCTGCAAGGAATGTGCATGCAGTCATCCTTGGTTTTCGTTTCTTGTTCCCTACATGGCATGTTCATTAGAGTTCCACCCCTCGAAACATGACACACTGCTATCTGAGCCCTCATGATATATTGGACATATGGCAGAAGAGCTAGGACCCCCCGACTCATAAGCTTTGACAGACTGCAGGTTTCAGGTCTCTCGAAGCTTTCGTGCCTCAGTGCTTCTTCACAGGCCCAAAGGAGGAGCATGCACAGTGATAATGCGTAGACAGACACTAGGGCACAGTGAAGAAACCCAGGACAATGCAAAGCTGCCATTATCATTCACCTATTCACCGGATATTTACAGTTGCCCTTTTCAGTTCTGTGTTCTGATTTAACCCTAGAGACACAGGGCTGAAGAACACAGTCACTATGCTCAATGCTGTTCCTCCTAAGGGGGGACATTAAGTATAAACATAAACATGAACAGTACTGAGTACAGCCAGACAGTGTTGAGCACAGCCGGACAGTGTTGAGCATAGTTGGACAGTGCTGAGCACAGCCGGACAGTGCTGAGTACAGTTGGACAGTGTTGAACATAGTTGGACAGTGTTGAGCACAGCCGGACAGTGTTGAGTAGAGCTTGACAGTGTTGAGCACAGTTGGACAGTGTTGAGTAGAGCCGGACAGTGTTGAACCTAGTTGGACAGTGTTGAGCACAGCCAGACAGTGTTGAGTACAGCCTGACAGTGTTGAGTACAGCTGGACAGTGTTGAGCACAGTTGGACAGTGTTGAGTAGAGCTTGACAGTGTTGAGTATAGCTGGACAGTGCTGAGCACAGCCAAACAGTGTTGAGCACAGTTGGACAGTGTTGAGCACGGTTGGACAGTGTTGAGTACAGCCTGACAGTGTTGAGTACAGCGGGACAGAGTTGAGCACGGTTGGACAGTGTTGAGTAGAGCCTGATGTTCTGTTAACATCATCAACTTGAGCTCTTTCAGGGAATCTTCATCCACACCTAATTTTTCTTTTGGTTTGCAAAGTTACCTTGCACAAATCTATAAAGAAACTAAATTTAAAAAGCTTAATACTTGTTCCAGTAATGGGAGCACACATTTGTTTTGAAACAAATTTGTTCTCAAATTTGTTCTGAAACATGAAGGAGTTTCATAATTTGTAACAATTTTGAAGTGATTTTTACTGTCCATTTTATCTTACTGCACATGTGTTCAATAACAACAACGTATCTATATTCTATGTATTTGTTCAATAACAACAATGTATCTATATTCTGTGTATTTGTTGTGACTATGGATTACACTAATTATTTGAATATACGAAGGGAGGCAAGTAAAGCATGTGATAATTAAGATGCAATTACATAATTAGGTATAGCTACATCACACAATCACACATGTTACAGAAAATTTCTGCTTACACAGATACACAGATTAGACTATACATCTGTATAAAGATTCATAAGGTGAAATCAAAATCATTCTAGAAACTTTAGGTTAATTAGGTACATAAGACGTTTTCAGAAATCATCAATGAGAGAGAGAAGCATGGAGCAACTAAGAGGACAAACGTTGTAAAGTCGGCAACAGAAACGGCTGCGGGGTCAGTCGCTGGGAGTGTGCCTAGCAGTCCACTCTCCAGAGTCCCTTCAGTTCACACACAGCGTCAGGCATGGATAGACTCTCTCTATATATCATGTTAATGAACAACAATTTCACTTGGGTGCTTGGTAGGAATGTCAATTCCAGTACTCTAGCCCTCAACTAGGGGGTTCTAGCCCGGACAGGCACTCTGCTACTTCTCCCTTAACACAATCTCCAAGAGGCTCCAGAGGGAAGTCTGACTACCCCAGCTATAGGGTTAATGAATTCAAAGCATCCAGACATCTGGTCTTTAGGTTCAACCCTGCAAACAGTAACATAAAAAGCTCCACTTGGTCAAATGCTTTAACAATCTAGTCCATGAACTGAGGGAAACACATACATGTCTATGTAGTATTTGACAATAACATCATCTGGAAACTTTCAAAAATAATGTGTGAGATTAGGCAGTTTATACCTGATATCCCAGTAAAATTACATGCCAGGTTAGGCAGTTTATACCTGTTATCCCAGTAAAATTACATGCCAGGTTAGGCAGTTTATACCTGTTATCCCAGTAAAATGAAGCAGAGAAGTTGCTAGGATGAAACTGCTTCACAATGGGAAACTAGGGTTTGGGGAGTTTGGATAACCTGCATAAAGTCAAACAGCAATTAGTTAAAACAGTCACTTGCAAAAATGAAACAACTAGAGTAATATACTATCACGTGTATATAGTAATATACTATAGTATATGTATGCTATATTATAATATAGTAATATACTATCACATGTATATAGTAATATACTATAGTATATGT
>LOEQ01014599.1:0-17636 GCA_001685075.1 Bramus lutescens | reverse complement strand
TATGCTCCCAATTTTCTCAGGAGATCTTGTCTCTTCCCCCTTTCCAAGGGGATCTAGATATGTTTCTCTTAGGGTTCTTCTTGTTGTTTAGCTTCTCTGGGACACTTAAGAAAATGTTCAACATCCTTAGCTATCAGGGAAATGTAAGTTGAAATTACTCTGAGATTCCATCGTATGATGTGGGATTCCCCTCTGAATGCTGTGAATACCATTAGTTAATAAAGAAGCTGCTTTGGGCCCATTGCAGTGCAGAGTAGAGCAAGGCTGGATTTCCAAGCAGATAGAGGAGGAGAGAGTAGGCGGAGTCAGAGAGAAGCCATGTAGCTGCCTATGGAGACAGATGCTCAAGGAACATTACCAGTAAACCAAAAGCCTCGTGGTAAAATATAAAATAATAGGAATGGGTTAATTCAAGATATAAGAGCTAGCTAGCAAAACACTTAAGTGATTGACCAAGCAATGTTTTGATTAATACAGTTTATGTGTGATTATTTCAGGTCTGGGTGCCTCGAACTGAACGAGCAGCCTCTACCTCCAATCTTATGCCTATCAGAATGGTTAACATAAAAAATAACAATGATAGCTTATGCTGGAAATGATGTGGATTAAGGTGAAAATTCCTCCATTGCTGGTGGGAACGTAAACTTGTATGGCCACTTTGGAAGACAGTATGGTGTTTTCTCAGAAAACTGGGAATCAACCTACCTCAAGACCCAGCAGCACCACTCTTGGGTATATCATACCACAAGGACATTTATTCTCTGTGTTCATAGCAGCATTATTTATAATAGCCAGAACCTGAAAACAATTTAGATGCCCCTCAACCAAAGAACAGATAAGGGAAATTTGCACAATGGAGTACTACTCAGCGGTAAAAAGCAATGACATCTTGAAATTTGCTTGCAATTGAATAGAATTAGAAAAAAAACCTGAGTCAGGTAACTCAGACACAGAAAGATGAACATGGTATTTACTCACTTAAGTGGATACAAGCTATAAAGCAAAGGATAATGAGCCTATAGCCCACGACCCCAGAGAAGCGAATTTGTATTTTTACATTCTAATCTTTATATATTGAAGAGTGACATCTGTAGTGTGACATTGTTTTATTTTACTTTCAGGGTGTTGTGGGAGGTGTTGATTTTGATGCTTGCCCAAATAGCTGAAAATATTAAATTCTAATAATTAACAGAACAAAAATACATATCTTTGGAAATTTATTTTGAGGAATGTTCCTTTTTTTCATTTGTAAGAATTTCTTTTCATTTATCAGATATTTTAAAAGGCAACAACTTTCCCAAGAACACACAATAACTGGTGGATGAAATGGTGCCTTCCTCACCACATACTGCTCTTCTTTAGAACAAGGTTTTGGCCACCTTTTCTACTTCAAGCTATCAGCACACAACATCTACCCTCCATTGATACAGCATCTGCACCTCAGAGGTTTCCTTGTGCATGACTTGTATATCTTTTTAAACTAACCCATCCCTACCTGTCTTTCACAAAAGTCTAGATATTTTCTATCTCTGTTTATTCTAAAAATCTACCCCAGGCAAGAGTATTCGGTCATATGTATTCAGTTCTAGATACTTCAATTGAACAGCTTCAAAGTGTATTCTTTCTTTCTTCACTTATTTACTCTGTGGCTTTATTAGTTTATAAGACGGCAGGTTTCACTTTTTAAATATACACAATTCTTAATCACATATTCTCTTGAAAAGCCTATGCTATATTTGAGTGATTTTATTTACTTATTTAATATTCTATTCCTTTATTTGGAGAGAAAAAATCTAAAACCAGGCCAACTTATCATAAAAAATTAAAAACAGTATCTTATATTGAATAACAAAGGAAGACGCCGTCTAGCCGAGGACAGGGGAGAGAGGGAAAGCCCCCTTCTGCTGTATGCACCACCCAGTGCTTCTGAGGACACTCTGGCATAACTGCGAACTTGAAAGAAAGTACTCTGCAGGATGGCTACGATTAGCAGCACCACCAATAACAAGTGGAGGCAGGACTGTGGGCATGCCACCTCCTCCACCTGGGAGGGGTGTGATGCCAAGGGGCTTCTCTGCAGAGATGTTCTGTTGACGAATTCTCCTTAGACTCTTCATTAACGGTGCAAATAGCACTGAAGGTGGGGATTTCCCAAATTGAATCTCTTCTGTTAGGCGGAACAGGAAACTTCCAGCACTCTTCTGCCTGAGCTGCCTTTTTTCATGCATTTCTTTCATTTGTACCCAACTTGCTGACTCTCATGGGATTCGATTGCAATGTGGTTTCTTGGCAGCTCTCCAGAGTCTTCGGTGATTGTGTTGACCTCCTGTTGGTCACTGCATGTGCGTCCAGAGGTGGATGGAGAAAGTGGCGCTTAGTGACTTCCTTTTCTTCTTTCCCTCCTCCTTTTTTTTAAAGAAAACAACCCATCTTTTTTTTTCATTTTACATACCAATCTCAGTTCCCACCCCCTCCCATCCCTTCCACCTACTCCCCACCCCCCATCCATTCCTCAGAGAGGGTCAGGCACATTGCTTTGGGAAAGGTCCAAGGCCCTCCCTACTATATCTAGGCTGAACAAGGTATCTATCCAAAGAGAATAGCATAGGTTCAAACTAGTCCCTCTGAATGTGCGTGACAGTTGGATGGGTGGGGAAGACTTCGGGGCCACTAGTAGTGGGACCAGGATTTATTCCTACTGCTTGTACTCGCTTTTTTGAGGAATGGTTTTATGCAGAACAAAAATTAAGGATCTGAACAAAAATACTCATGCTGAGAAATCCAGCTCTATCAATTTTGAAGCCAGCAATGCCTCAATATGACCACCAGAGGGCGTCAAAAGACCTGCAACAACGGAGGTTCTCTGCCTACTGATGAGACATTGCTAAGCAGAAAATTCTTCAACAAGTAGTTTACTCAAGATCCTAATTCCTAGTGTTCTGCAGTCTTAAAATTTATCAGCTCTGGCAGTTAGGACGAATACAAAACCAAAAGGACAACAAGATTGATAGCCAGTTCTCCAATGCGGAAAAGAAATAGGATATTGGAAAGCTTCTGATGTTACTAACAATTGCGATAATAAAAAACTTTAATAAACCTTACTGAAAAGTATAATTCCCTATCATTTACGTAAGCATGAGCTGTAATTATAGGTGAGTTGTATACAATATGAATTGGAACCATATTGTATGTTCGTGCGTTAAAATTTATACTTTTGCTTGCGGGCCTACCCTTTAATGGCGGAGCCATCTCTCCAGCCCTGTTTAAAACTGAAAGTTAGGATATATTGTAGAAGAATTTTTTTTCTAGAGTTACATTTGTGTGTGTGTGTGTGTGTGTGTGTGTGTGTGTTTGGAGAGGTAGGGAAGGCTCACCATGTCTTTGGAAATCATAATTCAACCTGTGGGATTTTTTTCCTTATGTCTTCTAGACCTCAAGGATGGCCCCCTGGCCACCGGGTGTTGCAGCTGGTGATTTAATAATTTTACCCACTGAGCATCTTGTCAACTGCTGCTCTTCGCTCATTCAGCCACTTATCTTTTGGAAATGCACAGCGGTTCCCTGGTTAGAGACCGAAGAAAGCATTTCAAAGTCACATACTAAAATTAAAATCCATTGACTTGATTAAATTACTTCCTTTCTCTTATCTAGCCTTCCTGTTTTCTCTTGAACATAAACAAAAATAGTTTTCTGCTTTCCTAGGGATATGAAGCATGCAGCCTACAGTGCCTAAAATATTTACTCTCTGTCTTTTTCTAGAAAATACACTTAATTGTAGATGATACCAATTCTATCATTGAACATCTGTTATTTTGGACATGACATGACCTCAAGTATTGAACATCAAGCCTATATAATCCATACAAATTCAGAAACACTTAATTTCCAGTGAACGAACAGATTAAAACATATATGTACAAAACTTCTATTAGACATAAGCAAAATTAGTAAAATATAAAAGTAAAGGAAATATAATGAGCAGAAGGAATAAAATATTGACATTATAAGTAAATCCATTCCTCTGTCAAATAATTTCTTTTAAACTTTTTTGCTCTGACACTTTTATTATTGGTTCATTGAGAAACTTTTAAATATTTCTGTAACCTGTGAAGACTGATCTCTTTCATCTCCCTCGGCACTTAGACATTGTACCAAGGTGAACTCAGACCGCTTTCTCCCTGAAACATTGCTATTTCTGTCATTTGTACCGCCTTCCCAGTAATTAAAGCTGCGGGTTACAAATGGCATGATCACACTCGTTTCTCGCCCTCAAGGTAGAGGTACATTGTCTTGCATAGACAATGTCCATTATCCACGGGCAAGACTCCCTCAGATTGTCCTTGGAGGAGAAAATTAGCCTAAGTAGATCTCTTATTTGCCTCGTGAGTCTTTGAAATAAACTGTGCTAGTGACTGAATTGTGTCAACAATAAGCTGTGTTGGCTGAGTGGCTGCTAACAGGGAAAGCAATCCAATAATTGTATGCTTTTGATGTCAACGTGACATGAAGTTGAAGAGACGTTGTTATTCCAAAGAGAACTGGGAAAAGAGAAAAGACTTCTTTGAAGTGCAGGTTTATTGCAAAGTAAACTTGTTTACAGGATAAGCAGAACCCACTTTCCTCTGAACATGCTGCAGGTCATGTTACTCCATCGTGATGCCAGCCTCAGTCTTGGGGGTGAGGAAAAAAGTAGGGAGAAAAATGAAAAGGTGAAGCTGATCCAGAATGCACATTCATCTAACGCTGAAATAGTAAGGCATATTTATACTGGGGGTCAAATGTCTTGCTTATCCAAATATCTAAGCTTGTGGAGAATCAGTGGAAAGACTTTACCAGGATGTTTGCCCCTTAGACAATGCAAAGTTAATGCTCCTATCTCAGGAACAGAACACCATTTCTTTTTTTCTAAGCCAGCACATGAATATCTAGCTCAGATATACACTTTTTGGTGTGTGTGTGTGTGTGTGTGTGATCTGAGCATATGTCCATGTCTACGAGAGTGTGGAGGCTGGAGACTGAATTCAGATATCTTCCTCCATGCCTCTCCACATTATTCTGGAGAAAGGATCTCTCATTGACCATAATCTCACCCTTTTAACTAAACTGGCTAGACAGGGAGCCTTAAGAATCTTCCTCTCCTCCAGCCCTGGGTTTACAAGCATGCAACTTTTTGTGGATGCCAGGCATCCACATTTGTGTTTCAAGCTTCCACAGCGGGTCGCTTACCCACTGAGCCATCTGCCCTAGCTGGTGTTATTTTAAGGAATGAAATAATATCACTTTTTAAGTCTGATTATTTTTCTGGATCCAGTGAATATCATAACCAGTTTATCACCATGGGTGGGTTCTCACAAGTGCTCGACACTGTCTCAAATTCCATTAGACAGATTCCTATATTAAAAACTGCAGAAAATTTAGTTAGTGAGTGGCTATGGTTACAGCTATATGTCTTTCATAGTTTTCATGTCTCTACACATCATAAAATAGCATCTGAAGTCCCTCGTACCTGTATTGCTCTGTAACTCACCCCCACCATTCTCTGTATAAATCCTAGTGATACCATCCTGTGTTATTTTGTCCTGTCGGGTAGTATACCCTTAAGTGAGTAACTAAGTCTCACACTTCCCTGTGCACCTCATGATGCCTTGAGGTTAACAGTTACTCAAGGGCAGATAAAGAAGTTCTCATACAAGGTATGAATGATTCTAGAGCTGCCACGATCATGTGCATATGCTTCTCTTCATTAATAGGTCAGATAATTATTAGTTGCCTGAATTGTTCCCATATGTGACACTGTAATAATCTCTTCCAAGTTATAGTTAATTTCCCCACGATCCCTTGTTTCTGTCACCCTATCCCAAGGTTTAATGTACCTTTAAGCATTTTTATACCATGGCTACCTATCAAGGGATTAAGGCTTAAAGGAGGGTGCAGTGTTGCCAAAGGCATTGCCACTAGTAAGTCATGGAGTCCCCATAGAAAAGGGTATACATGTAACCCCAAAGCTAAAGCCTTCCTATTACTATTTTGCATTTTACAAGAATGAAATATCCACATGTAACACTCCTGTTTATCAAAAACAGAGAGTTTAGAGGTGATGTGTGTGTAAAATATTTAAGATTATTATCTTCATATAGAATCTAGAACGAGCAGAAATTGTCATTTACCAGAATGCTTTTTTTTTTTAGGTAGTGTGGCATTTTCAAGTCTTATTCAGTGTGTCCTTATGATCTTGTCAGCTGTATTTTCACTTCATTTGCCTTTCTCCTTAATAAATAAATAAATACATAAATAAACAATTTCTTTTTGATGAATTTGTGCTTAGAGTTGAAACTCAGTTCAACAGGAATTGGATTCTTGGAGCTGCTAAAGACCTAAGGGAAAATTCAACCTCACTCCACCATATCCCTGTGTAGTCCAACAGGGACACTTAGAGAAAGGGCAGAGGTGTCTGGATTATGGAGAGGCCCAAGTCTTTACTCTCATGGGACTCTGTGACACTTCATTTTAAGAAGACACTCAGATCAAACAAGTATTAAGTTGGTAGCAATGCTTTTTGGTTTGGTTTCTTTCCCCTTTGAATTAGTTACCTAGATGATTTTCAGTATTGGAAAAATATTATTTTAAATGTCTTTCTCCTGAACATTATTCTGCTTCACTATTGACTTTGAACTCCTTTTGTAGCTTCACTTTTAAGAGGGGAAATGCCTGAAATTCAAGTGTCTAGTAAGACTGCATGATTAATTTTACTGTTATTCTGATTTATTGGATTTGGTCTAGTAGGAAACTTTCTCGTCAGGTGTTGCTTTGCATTATGTTTATCAGATACACGGATGTACTCCTAATCATAACCTCTTGTCTGATTGTCATAGTAAATAACCTTAGTTTAGACATCCATTGACTCATGAATAAGTTTCTGGTCCATACTTCAAATTCTATAATGAAATGAAATCAGCAACACCTGTAGATTATTGACCTTTAAATCCTGGTAGTTTTGGAGAGACAAGACTTAACATTGTGAGTAATATACATGAAGATCTGTTAAAAAATTGTAAAGGATCACACACACTTTTAATAAAGATTCATTTTCCCTTCTAAGAATGAATAAAATGACTATGAAAAAAAGAAACATGAAATGGCAACTGTAGGATATTTAACTCAAGGCATAGGTGGCACAGATACCCATCTGTGTGCTCCTCAGACTGAAGCATGATCAATAAGACAACAGGCCCCTGAAGATACTGTCTACTGGTCCTTATAGAGAGTTACATAATGTCCAGTTGTTTGCCATTAATCATAGTAATGGCTATAGTTTTTCCTGCACACTGTCAAACTCCAATAATTTTTGCACGTTACCTGAGTAAACATATTTGGAGGCCCTTATGGGAAGTCCTTGCTCTCCACAAATCTAAAATCAGTGAGACTTTTGTGAGTATGTTTCCATTGCCTTTGCTGGACCTCCTTTATGTAATGAATTGTGGTTGCATAACCCATGATGGTAAGAATGCTTATGTGGTAGAAATGAATTGCTTGTAAGAAATCCCTGACTTGGGCAGATGGCAGGTGCTAAAATGTCCCAGAATCCAGGCTTCTTCGTTTGGAATTTTTTAATAGCTCTGCTATTTTTCTTTGTTATCTCAGCAAGTACTAAACTATTCTGACATTTCAGCATCTCTGATGGAGACTACACTGTCATTTAATGGACCTCCATTTTGTTCTCTTTATTTCCACCCAGCCCCTGTGCCACAGCCCTTGATGATGTATGCTTGTGCATTTCCACATGAACCAGGTTGAGATGACCCTGCACTACACACTTGCTCTACCACTATGCTTATTCTTTTTCTTCCCTATTCTTCAAAAACTAAAATTAGGTAGGGTGTTACTGCGTATCCTTGGCTGCACTGGAGCTCACTATATAGTTCAGGCTGGCCTCAAACTCACAGCACCACCCAGGTCTGGTTTTATTGGGAATAAAGCATATTTTTTTGACATTATCTTTGTAACAAAGGAAATGCATACAGTACGGACAAATATGTGCTGTGCAAACTTGGAAAGGTATTTCCAATCTCCAGTTTATCTGACGTTTTGCTGCATTCCTTTGGTCAAAACTCTGTGAAGATAAAACATGTTTCTGACATAAAAAATATGGACAAAAATTCACATCAATAACTGAAACTATTTTCCAAATATTTCCAGTTCACTAAGCAACTCAGTTGTTTATCTGGGTCACTCAGTTCTTTCTAGCCGATAACAATGATGAGGAAGTCTTGTTTCTATGTGTAGTAAGAGAACTTAAACTACTTTCACTAAAACAGCAGAGACTCATTTATATGCAGGCACTTCACTGGCGATTGCTCTTGGAAACTGCCTGGAAAGATGCTCACATAGCTGTCCAGCAGAAGGTAAGAGTTAATGCAATAGAGTTTCAACTGTAGCTTCTGACTGACACGGGAGGCCCTCCATCCAGGTGGCTTTTCAGACGTTTAGTGCATTAATCCTGACCAGTCACTACGTGTAGACTCCTCTTAAAGGAAAGAGTGGCTTTGGGTCGACCTAATCTCTGCAGGCAAATTCAGCTCTTGGGCAAAAGCAAATCTGAGAGCTTCTGGTCACTCATATCCCAAGATATAGGAGACAAGAGAGTTTCCCTTCTGAAGAAGAAATAAAGGCAATGCAGGACAAGCAACTTTGGTACAACATTTGTAATATCAGCTGTAGATAATGATTACTTATGAAACTCTAATGCTGAAACTGTTTAAATAAACTATTCCTTACAACCGGTGGGGAGCCTCTAAATTATGCTGTTAAGTGTTTATCTTTATATAGCTTTAGAAAGGCCTGTCTCAGATCCCCACTGAGAACCAAGGGAAGTTAGAGTCAAAGTTATCATTAGCTTTAATGTGAATAATTTGTACAAAATCTCATGTGTTAGTGAAAGAATAAATATATCTCCACATACAGAGCTCTGAGAATCTATTAGTATCTAACCTTTTAATTTGATACAAAATTGCTTTGGATGCAGTTTTTTATTCAAGATAATATTCATGAGTTTTCATATTTCTGTTGTTTTTTCCTAACATATTTTCAAATTTTTTGTTACTGAATCTCGATATTTAGTACTGATATTGATCTGGATTAATATTAAATGTAAGGAAGAACTAAAACATTAAACAAACATAAAAAATTAAACATGTATTTTCAACCTATTCTGGGTTAATAAGAGAGTTTTTGATATAAGTTTTGGTGTTCACTGACACAATCTTCACCATGGAAAAATTAAATTGAGGTGCTCAGATACACAAGACTGACAACAAAACCTTAAACAAGAGTAGAAACATATATATCATTGTTGAAGACCAACCTTAATGAAACCCATACATTCCAGGATAGAAGTATGAGGATTAGAATTATTAAGCTAAAGGAACAGAGATATAAAAGAAATAAGAGACACAAATGTAGAACAGCATCAGGAAGGACATTCAGTGACTCCTGAATCTGCCTCTTTTATTTTCCACATGTTTATATACATAACTCCAAAAGGGGAGAGGGATGTAACAGACTTCATTAACATGATATAAAGAATAGATTTGAATTCTCTGACCTTTGGTCCAGGAGGAGTGGATTCACCTCTATACCCAAAATACTAATTAGCCATACCCTAGGTGAGAATCTCTCATTTGTAGCCACACCTGTTGTCAACAACTTTGAGAGAGAAATAATAAGCTCAGTCTCTCTGATCTCCAGTCAAAGTGTAACAGGTTCACATCTGTGGGACCCCACATACCATTTATTATAACAAAATAACCTTTGATTTATATAAATATGCAAAAATCCATACCAATGTAAAATATTTGAACTTAGCAAATGCTTTTTGTTTAAAAATAGATTCAATAATCTTTCATCCAGTCATTCCTATAGCCCCCTTTTTTTTCATAAGGAGATCCCTAACTCTGACCTTTACTTAGTTTTTTCCCTGACTATTATCAATAACAATTTTCAACACTCCCCCTAAATGATGACAGATATTCACAATTCACCAAATGACCAAAAACCAGCCCCCCCCATAGACTGTAGTCATCATGTTCTTAAAGTTGTTTCCTGTTTTTGGGGGGTGACGACATCTTTAGGGGATGCTAAGAAAATAGGGAGAGTGGTCAAGTCCTGGGAGAGCTATCTAGGTCATTTGTTGTCTAGTCTCTGTATGATAAAAGGTGCAGGACCTTACTAATGTACTGGTTAGAGTAGTCTATAAGGTTGGACCATCTCAGCTGGTCACTTTGAAATTGTTCTGGATTCAGATTTTTGAGGAAATGGCAACAGAGGTACTCTGTGAGGCTACTGGCTTACTTATCTTGGCTTCATTGGTGTCTGGTCCTGTTGTTCTGAAAACACATAAACTTTTAAAGGTAACATACATATTTGCATTAACACAAGTATGGAATGTGTGTTACACAAATATCAGCTAAAGATGATTTTCTACTTGAGCAAGCAATAGGCATTTGTCAACTTTATAAGTCTGTTTGGACTGCATAGCTAAACTGTAATATAAATTTCCATCCATGCAATATTATGGGATGGCATGTAATAAGTTATGAGGACTCTGTAGCCAGCAAGATTTATCATATCTTATCCAGTCTCATTAGCTTTTCCCATGTAGAGGGATCAACATATATGCCATCTGTTCTGGGATTTTTCTTGGTTTCTTTCTTTATGTCTGTAGCCAAGATTTTCATGAGGTCTCCTCTGGTCAAATCTAATCTTTATTAATATTTAAGAAAACCATAACTGTTTGTTTTCCATGGAAACAGAGGCACAATCTCTTCCCCCATTGCAACACATTTTCTGATTTGCATTATGAATTTAAGACATTTTAAAACTATATAGGCTGGTTTAATTTAGCAGTGTTTTTTACAATCCAATGTCTCTCAGCAGCTGCTGTTTTTTTATTCATTAATATTTAAAAATTTTAATGTTAATAAAGTATTATATAGATATGGTCCAGATGCCCTTTTTTACGGTATTTCCCATCCTTATGTAGTTTGTTCTTTTTATACTATGTTACTCTCTCTATAAATTCTTCAGTTTATTGTTTTCAATCTATATTTTCTTTGACTGTTTATATCAATTTTCTTTCCTTTCTTCAGCACCTTAGCACATTTCAAGCATAATGTATCTTTTCAGAGGTTTTTCTCAGTCTGGACCTGGTATTCTGTATGCTGTAGCTCTACGAAAATGTTGCAAAGCCTTTCTGTTCCTCTGTTGACTCCTTGTACTCCTTGCTTAGCACATGGAGCTGGCAGCTGGCTCTGCCCCTCTGGGATCAGTGAGTGCCAAGTCTTTCTGGGATAGCACTACTCAAGTGTTCACTTGCACACCAAGGCCACTTAAAGGAACCTTACCTCTGTATGCTGTGAGCTCCTGGACTGCCTGAGAGAATGAGGTTGTAGGAAGCTGCATTTGGCCCCTTCTCTGGAATTTTCTGGGGTTTTTCAGGCCCTGTGCTTGGATATATGTGCCTCTACATTGGAGAACAAATATTGTCAGACTTTCTTAGAACTGCCAGCTCCCAGATAATGACACAGAGACTTTTTATTAATTATTAAAGCTTGGCCTTAGCTTAGGCTTGTTCCAATCAGTCCTTAAAACTTAAATTAACTCATTTATATTAATCTATGTTCTGCAATGTGGCTAGCTACCTCTCCTCAGTACCATATGTCTGACTTCCTCCATGTCTGGCTGGAGAATATCCCACAACTTAAATTCTTTTCCAGAGTTTCTGTCTCTGCTAGACGTCTTGTCTATCTTTGCCTAACTATTGGCAATTCAGGTCTTTATTCAACCATTCAGAAGGTGACTTAGGCAGGTAAGGTTAACCAGACACATTACACAGTGTACAAAAAGATTATCCCAACAATTATAGGTGGCTATCAAATGGATGGCTTTGTCAAATTACATGGAGGAGTAACTCATAATTTAGGACCAGGAAGGAATATACATTGAGTTGTGAATCAGGAATCTGTAGGAAAGGGGCTCCAGCAGTGGCCAGACAGCTTCCTCACAATTAACTGGATTTCATTTCCTAATCCCATAGATTATGTATTCTGAATGATAATGTATTACTAATGTGTAATTGAGATGAAAATTATAAATTCATATGTATGCATGCATATTCATTTAGTATAAACTCTTAAAGAAATGGTCTGTGAAATTCATATCAGCTTTATGAAATAACTAATCAAGTAAAAGACAGACATGCAAATCAAAGGACAATTAAGAGGATGGATCTCAGAGAAAATACTTTATACGAGTTCCACCTTAGAAAAGACAGTTGGAACAGCAGTAGTTAACTATGCAGGGAACAAGTATTCAAGAAAATTATTTTTTCTATGAGTTTCACAGCATTCTTTTATTATTATTGTATTTATTTGTTTAATTTTAATTTCATTTTATATTCCAACCACAGTTCTCCCCCATACTCCCGCTCTCTGCCCCACTGTTTCATGCCTCCTCTGCAGCCCATCTCCCATCCACTCCTCCCAACACATAATGGCTCCCACAGATAGGTAGTCAGCTAGTGGTTTGATACTACTGTATCACCAGCATATCTTGCAACCAGGTCACGATTATAGATTGAAGAGTTTGTAGCTGGCTTGGGGTTTAGCTTTTTCCTGTGGTAACATGCAGAGTACTTTCCAGTAAGAATAACACTGGTTAGTAAAGAAGGCTCTAGTTAGGCACCAGCTCGACTTCTGCATGTTCAATGAGTTGTGTAGGTGCTGACTTCAGCAGTAGGATCTTACCATCAGCTTGTGGAGAGAAACCAATAGCTTTGGCAATGTCCTGACTTGCTTGCCGGTTCATTCATATTATAAGTCCTCCATAGACATTTGCAGACACTTGTTGATTGAAAGATAAATGGTTAGAAAGAGAGATCAAATGGAAAGGGAGATTGTCATGAATGACAGTAGAATGCAGAAATAACTCAAGGGTCTTGTGGAGAAACAGAAGGTGGACAACTGAACTAGCAACTGCCCCTGGTATTTGTTCCCTGTTCTGATTGCTCAGTGGGTATCTGAGATCTGTAAAACAGGCTGTGAAAGTAGTTGCATTAAAACTTCAGCAAGGCAGAAAATACAAGTAGCAATGGTTGTAAACCCTAATCAAAGTAGAAGTCTCTCTCTCTCTCTTTTTTTTTTTCACCAGACATACAAGCTAGGTGAGATTCAACTAAATGCTTTTCTGGCCAGTGAGTTTATTCTTAACTATTTGCAACATATCACTTGTAGCTCAAAATACTGTTTGAGGGATAACTTACATGTAATTATAGCATGTGTTGATAGAACTTGAAGCAATTGCCAATACTATTTGAATTTCTCTGCTAGTTGTGACATAATTACAAAGCCAGGACCAAGTCTTTGCCCGAGAATTGATGCCTTTTCAATGTTTGTAACCCTAGTACACATTTTGTCTCACTCTTGTTCTAGCTTTCCTTCATTAATATTCATTAGCTCTTGATAAGTAGACATACCAAGGTTTATATTTATTGCACAGGTTTTTTTTTAGATATTTTTGGTTTTTTTGTATATGCAAAATGGAAAGGCTAATATTGACTTCTTAAAATTGCTGTTTGTAGAAAAATATTTAATGCATATTGACTCTACATCTCCCTAGCACATATTTAATGCTACCACTTTTGTTCATTAACTCCCTCACCCCATTGAATGATATCCATTTCTTTGGGTGACTGTTGAGTCAAAGATATCACCATAGTCAGCCATTTTCTTTGAGGATCTTAGCCTTTATTTATCAAAATAATGTTACACTTCTATTGAAATGACTACAAATATACATGGGCTGTTTTCAGTCTCTTAGAATGGTTTGTGGCTACATAAGAAAATTGAGCAAACATTTTAAAACTACTGCAGAATTAGAAAAACTTGTAAGTGATATATGGCATAGATCATCTTGACAGAAATTTTTTACGTGCATTGAATCAACACTCAGTAAAAATTCTGTTTGATATCTATAAGGAATGATGTCAAATTCACCCTATTTGGTGAACACAGATGAGTGTGGGACCTTCTTTTAAATATAGAACTGTCCTGACTAATCTGCTATCCTGGCAACAGATTTAAGAACTGTAGAGTATAAATTGGGAAGATTTTAGAAACTGAAGACAAGACAGACTTTTCTCTTCTATCATCACTAAGATAAATGTGTCACTCAGCTAGAACTATAAAGAAATTTAATTTAGATTTTAACTTTTGGATATATAATTTGCAAAGGGAATTTGTCTGGCTTCAAAAATAACTCTTCAAAATTCAAACAACAAAATAATTTTTTTTTAATCTCAAGTGGAAAACATTTGAGAATCGTCTGACCATGGGCTCCGTTCTGGAAAAATATGTAAATAAACTTTGCTCTCTGATTTTCTTAATGGATTCTTAACAGTTGCTGCTATAGACAACTTGGCATACCATATGCTGTTAGATAGTTAATATTTTTATTGATTTTATTGAGCTATAAATTTTTTCTTTGCTCCCCTACTTGTCTCTCCCCTCCCCTTCAACCCTCTCCCATGGTCTCCATTCTCCCAATTTACTCAGAAGATCTTGTCTTTTCCTACTTTTCACGTAGATTAGATCTATGTATGTCACTCTTAGGGTCCTCATTGTTGACTAGGTTCTCTGGGATTGTGATTTGCAGACTGGTTTTCTTTGCTTTATGTTTAAAAAAACACTTATGAGTGAGTACATATGCTAATTGTCTTTCTGGGTCTGGGTTAACTCACTAAATATGATGTTTCCTAGATCCATCCTTTTGCCTGTAAATTTCAAGATTTCACTATTTTTCTCTGCTGTGTAGTGATTCATTTTGTTAACCATTCATTTTCCTTAACCATTCTTTTATTGAGGGGAATTTATGTTGTTTCCAGGTTGTGGCTATGACAAACAATGCTGCTATGAACATAATTGAGCACATGTCCTTGTGGTACAATTGCACATCCTTTAAATATATACCCAAAAGTGGTATTGCTGGGTCTTGAGAAAGGCTGTTTCCTAATTTCCTGAGAAATCGCCATACAGATATCCAAAGGGGTTGTACCAGCTTGCACTCCCATCAGCAATGCTAGAGTGTTCCCCTTACCCCACAACCTCTCCAGCATAAATTGTCGTCAGTATTTTTGAACTTGGCCATTCTTACAGGTGTAAGATGGAATCTCAGAGTTGTATTGATTTGTATTTCTCTGATGACTAAGGATGTTGAGCATTTTCTTAAGTGCCTTTCAGCCATATTAAATTCTGTTGAGTTCTCTGTTTAGGTCTGTACTCCATTTTTTATTGGGTTATTTGTTCTTTTGATGACCAGATATTTAATAATTTTTTTAAAAAATCTGTATTCTCCATTGTGTAAATACACTACATTTTCCTTATCCATTCTTCAGTTGAGGGACATCTAATTTGTTTTCAGGTTCTCATTATTTATGAATGATGCTGCTATGAAGATAGTTGAGCAAGTGTCCTTGTGGTATGATAGCACATTCTTTGGGTATATGTTTAAAATTGGTATAGCTGGGTCTTCAGGTAGACTGATTCAGGTTGAAGGCAGGATGGAAGGGGAAAGTAATGAAAGAGACTTCTTGTTGGGGACCTCATTGCAGGCTTAGGAAGAAAACTCTTGCTAGGGAAACCCCAAGAAACCCACAAGGGTGACTCCAACTAAGAATCTTGGCAATAATGGAGAGGGTAACTGAACTGTAAAGCAGGTTGGTGACTTCCTTGATTGCCATCAGAGATATATTATCCAGTAACTAATGGAAGCAGAGGCAGAGATCCACAGATAAGAACTGGGCTGAGCTCTGGGAGTCTTGCAGAAGAAAAGCAGGAGGAATTGCATTAGCCGCGGAGGTCATGATGGGGCAACCAACAGAGACAAATTACCTGAGCCCTCAGGAACTCAAGACCAACAGTCAGGGAGCCTGCAAGGGACCAACTTAGACCCTATGCATGTGTGTGACAATGAGTAGCTTGGTCTCTTAGTAAGGCTTCTAACAATGAGAGCAGGACCACTCCCTGGTGCTCATCCTGACTCAACTTGAAGTGCCTTGCTCAGTGCAAGTTCATGAAATGCCTATCCCTTTCTGAATGGAGATGGATAAGGAATGAATGAGGAGGGGGGATAATGGGAAAGGTGTAGAGGATTTCAATAAAGAAATCCCACACTAGCTCAGAATGGAGTATAATAAAGAGTTCTTTATTTAGGGGTAGACTCAGATCAACAGTCCTCTGCCTGAGCAGGGAGCAGGAACCAAATCCAACAGCCAAGAGAAAGTACGCATTTCTACATCTGTTTTTATAGTACCCAAGCCCAAGCCCAATGTGGTCCAGCATCTCAAAGGCCCTTAGCTGAAGGAGTTCCCATAGAACCTTGCCTTTTTGTCTAAATAAGAGAGTTCCAGACCAAATACAAAACTATATACAATAATAAAAGATATCAAGTATAAAATTAGAATTACAATCAGCATAAACAATATCAAGCAATAAACATATGCTAAGTGTTTCAGTTATTATTCTATCCTAAGGAGTCCAAGTCTTGTATTAGAAAAGATTTAACTAAGTCATGAAAGGAGAGTAACTATGTCTGTCTAGTCTTCAACCCCATTGAAGACCTGAGAAGGGAAATAATATTACTTGAATAAACAAGAAGTGAAATCAATCAACTTCCAAAAAGTGCAGTAAATGGCAAAGACAACTGGCTGCCTGGGCAATTACCCAAAATCTCATTTGCAACGTTGGAGCAGCCAACTTTGGCTAAGGCCTAGAGTAAATGACACACCATTTTTAGAGGCAGGAAAAATTTCAAAACCATTTTACTCTGTCTTGGAATGATTTGGCAATATACAAGAATTTGTACCAATGTAGATTGCCTATAAATAATAGCTCAAAAGTATTCCCTCTATCACCCACTATTATTATTAGTGTGAGTAAGCTTACACTAATCTATTATCCCATCCAATTTCCCTTTTTTTTCAAAAGAGATCCCTGAGCCTACATAATTTCCACCCCAATTCCCAACCCTATATCAGTTCTAATCAAATCCTAATTGACATCCCTGACCCTGAGGACAAACTTTATTGGGAGAAAGAATGTCATCTTCTAGAATTACTTCCAGCTGTCATTGGGACGATGTTCTTTCTATGGAATCCTGTAAAACTAAAGTGATGGTTAACTTTCAAGAATATTGTCTGGTATAATTCCAAATAGTCTCTGAGTTGTCGTTATGGTATTTCTGAAATTCTCATTTGAAGTTTTGGCAAGATGGATTCATTGTTGTGGGGCACCATCTTCTTCCTGAAAACGTCAAAGATTACTGCAGGAAAATTTATCATTGTGGAAAACTTAAACATTATTCATATAGACATATATCCAGTAAAAGATACAATAAAGACAAAAATATTTGTGGAGAAAAGTAAAATCTTTCCTAAATTCTTTCTTCTTTCTATCCCATACCATATGGTTCCTGATGTGAGAGAAAAATTCTGATTTTTTTCTTTTAACACCATGCTAGGATTTAGAGAAGAATAGCCATTGTCCAACTCCAAAGCCATCATATATATATATATATACATATATATA
>LOEQ01014598.1:0-17636 GCA_001685075.1 Bramus lutescens | reverse complement strand
TATATATATGTATATATATATATATATGATGGCTTTGGAGTTGGACAATGGCTATTCTTCTCTAAATCCTAGCATGGTGTTAAAAGAAAAAAATCAGAATTTTTCTCTCACATCAGGAACCATATGGTATGGGATAGAAAGAAGAAAGAATTTAGGAAAGATTTTACTTTTCTCCACAAATATTTTTGTCTTTATTGTATCTTTTACTGGATATATGTCTATATGAATAATGTTTAAGTTTTCCACAATGATAAATTTTCCTGCAGTAATCTTTGACGTTTTCAGGAAGAAGATGGTGCCCCACAACAATGAATCCATCTTGCCAAAACTTCAAATGAGAATTTCAGAAATACCATAACGACAACTCAGAGACTATTTGGAATTATACCAGACAATATTCTTGAAAGTTAACCATCACTTTAGTTTTACAGGATTCCATAGAAAGAACATCGTCCCAATGACAGCTGGAAGTAATTCTAGAAGATGACATTCTTTCTCCCAATAAAGTTTGTCCTCAGGGTCAGGGATGTCAATTAGGATTTGATTAGAACTGATATAGGGTTGGGAATTGGGGTGGAAATTATGTAGGCTCAGGGATCTCTTTTGAAAAAAAAGGGAAATTGGATGGGATAATAGATTAGTGTAAGCTTACTCACACTAATAATAATAGTGGGTGATAGAGGGAATACTTTTGAGCTATTATTTATAGGCAATCTACATTGGTACAAATTCTTGTATATTGCCAAATCATTCCAAGACAGAGTAAAATGGTTTTGAAATTTTTCCTGCCTCTAAAAATGGTGTGTCATTTACTCTAGGCCTTAGCCAAAGTTGGCTGCTCCAACGTTGCAAATGAGATTTTGGGTAATTGCCCAGGCAGCCAGTTGTCTTTGCCATTTACTGCACTTTTTGGAAGTTGATTGATTTCACTTCTTGTTTATTCAAGTAATATTATTTCCCTTCTCAGGTCTTCAATGGGGTTGAAGACTAGACAGACATAGTTACTCTCCTTTCATGACTTAGTTAAATCTTTTCTAATACAAGACTTGGACTCCTTAGGATAGAATAATAACTGAAACACTTAGCATATGTTTATTGCTTGATATTGTTTATGCTGATTGTAATTCTAATTTTATACTTGATATCTTTTATTATTGTATATAGTTTTGTATTTGGTCTGGAACTCTCTTATTTAGACAAAAAGGCAAGGTTCTATGGGAACTCCTTCAGCTAAGGGCCTTTGAGATGCTGGACCACATTGGGCTTGGGCTTGGGTACTATAAAAACAGATGTAGAAATGCGTACTTTCTCTTGGCTGTTGGATTTGGTTCCTGCTCCCTGCTCAGGCAGAGGACTGTTGATCTGAGTCTACCCCTAAATAAAGAACTCTTTATTATACTCCATTCTGAGCTAGTGTGGGATTTCTTTATTGAAATCCTCTACACCTTTCCCATTATCCCCCCTCCTCATTCATTCCTTATCCATCTCCATTCAGAAAGGGATAGGCATTTCATGAACTTGCACTGAGCAAGGCACTTCAAGTTGAGTCAGGATGAGCACCAGGGAGTGGTCCTGCTCTCATTGTTAGAAGCCTTACTAAGAGACCAAGCTACTCATTGTCACACACATGCATAGGGTCTAAGTTGGTCCCTTGCAGGCTCCCTGACTGTTGGTCTTGAGTTCCTGAGGGCTCAGGTAATTTGTCTCTGTTGGTTGCCCCATCATGACCTCCGCGGCTAATGCAATTCCTCCTGCTTTTCTTCTGCAAGACTCCCAGAGCTCAGCCCAGTTCTTATCTGTGGATCTCTGCCTCTGCTTCCATTAGTTACTGGATAATATATCTCTGATGGCAATCAAGGAAGTCACCAACCTGCTTTACAGTTCAGTTACCCTCTCCATTATTGCCAAGATTCTTAGTTGGAGTCACCCTTGTGGGTTTCTTGGGGTTTCCCTAGCAAGAGTTTTCTTCCTAAGCCTGCAATGAGGTCCCCAACAAGAAGTCTCTTTCATTACTTTCCCCTTCCATCCTGCCTTCAACCTGAATCAGTCTACCTGAAGACCCAGCTATACCAATTTTAAACATATACCCAAAGAATGTGCTATCATACCACAAGGACACTTGCTCAACTATCTTCATAGCAGCATCATTCATAAATAATGAGAACCTGAAAACAAATTAGATGTCCCTCAACTGAAGAATGGATAAGGAAAATGTAGTGTATTTACACAATGGAGAATACAGATTTTTTAAAAAAATTATTAAATATCTGGTCATCAAAAGAACAAATAACCCAATAAAAAATGGAGTACAGACCTAAACAGAGAACTCAACAGAATTTAATATGGCTGAAAGGCACTTAAGAAAATGCTCAACATCCTTAGTCATCAGAGAAATACAAATCAATACAACTCTGAGATTCCATCTTACACCTGTAAGAATGGCCAAGTTCAAAAATACTGACGACAATTTATGCTGGAGAGGTTGTGGGGTAAGGGGAACACTCTAGCATTGCTGATGGGAGTGCAAGCTGGTACAACCCCTTTGGATATCTGTATGGCGATTTCTCAGGAAATTAGGAAACAGCCTTTCTCAAGACCCAGCAATACCACTTTTGGGTATATATTTAAAGGATGTGCAATTGTACCACAAGGACATGTGCTCAATTATGTTCATAGCAGCATTGTTTGTCATAGCCACAACCTGGAAACAACATAAATTCCCCTCAATAAAAGAATGGTTAAGGAAAATGAATGGTTAACAAAATGAATCACTACACAGCAGAGAAAAATAGTGAAATCTTGAAATTTACAGGCAAAAGGATGGATCTAGGAAACATCATATTTAGTGAGTTAACCCAGACCCAGAAAGACAATTAGCATATGTACTCACTCATAAGTGTTTTTTTAAACATAAAGCAAAGAAAACCAGTCTGCAAATCACAATCCCAGAGAACCTAGTCAACAATGAGGACCCTAAGAGTGACATACATAGATCTAATCTACGTGAAAAGTAGGAAAAGACAAGATCTTCTGAGTAAATTGGGAGAATGGAGACCATGGGAGAGGGTTGAAGGGGAGGGGAGAGACAAGTAGGGGAGCAAAGAAAAAATTTATAGCTCAATAAAATCAATAAAAATATTAACTATCTAACAGCATATGGTATGCCAAGTTGTCTATAGCAGCAACTGTTAAGAATCCATTAAGAAAATCAGAGAGCAAAGTTTATTTACATATTTTTCCAGAACGGAGCCCATGGTCAGACGATTCTCAAATGTTTTCCACTTGAGATTAAAAAAAAATTATTTTGTTGTTTGAATTTTGAAGAGTTATTTTTGAAGCCAGACAAATTCCCTTTGCAAATTATATATCCAAAAGTTAAAATCTAAATTAAATTTCTTTATAGTTCTAGCTGAGTGACACATTTATCTTAGTGATGATAGAAGAGAAAAGTCTGTCTTGTCTTCAGTTTCTAAAATCTTCCCAATTTATACTCTACAGTTCTTAAATCTGTTGCCAGGATAGCAGATTAGTCAGGACAGTTCTATATTTAAAAGAAGGTCCCACACTCATCTGTGTTCACCAAATAGGGTGAATTTGACATCATTCCTTATAGATATCAAACAGAATTTTTACTGAGTGTTGATTCAATGCACGTAAAAAATTTCTGTCAAGATGATCTATGCCATATATCACTTACAAGTTTTTCTAATTCTGCAGTAGTTTTAAAATGTTTGCTCAATTTTCTTATGTAGCCACAAACCATTCTAAGAGACTGAAAACAGCCCATGTATATTTGTAGTCATTTCAATAGAAGTGTAACATTATTTTGATAAATAAAGGCTAAGATCCTCAAAGAAAATGGCTGACTATGGTGATATCTTTGACTCAACAGTCACCCAAAGAAATGGATATCATTCAATGGGGTGAGGGAGTTAATGAACAAAAGTGGTAGCATTAAATATGTGCTAGGGAGATGTAGAGTCAATATGCATTAAATATTTTTCTACAAACAGCAATTTTAAGAAGTCAATATTAGCCTTTCCATTTTGCATATACAAAAAAACCAAAAATATCTAAAAAAAAACCTGTGCAATAAATATAAACCTTGGTATGTCTACTTATCAAGAGCTAATGAATATTAATGAAGGAAAGCTAGAACAAGAGTGAGACAAAATGTGTACTAGGGTTACAAACATTGAAAAGGCATCAATTCTCGGGCAAAGACTTGGTCCTGGCTTTGTAATTATGTCACAACTAGCAGAGAAATTCAAATAGTATTGGCAATTGCTTCAAGTTCTATCAACACATGCTATAATTACATGTAAGTTATCCCTCAAACAGTATTTTGAGCTACAAGTGATATGTTGCAAATAGTTAAGAATAAACTCACTGGCCAGAAAAGCATTTAGTTGAATCTCACCTAGCTTGTATGTCTGGTGAAAAAAAAAAAGAGAGAGAGAGAGACTTCTACTTTGATTAGGGTTTACAACCATTGCTACTTGTATTTTCTGCCTTGCTGAAGTTTTAATGCAACTACTTTCACAGCCTGTTTTACAGATCTCAGATACCCACTGAGCAATCAGAACAGGGAACAAATACCAGGGGCAGTTGCTAGTTCAGTTGTCCACCTTCTGTTTCTCCACAAGACCCTTGAGTTATTTCTGCATTCTACTGTCATTCATGACAATCTCCCTTTCCATTTGATCTCTCTTTCTAACCATTTATCTTTCAATCAACAAGTGTCTGCAAATGTCTATGGAGGACTTATAATATGAATGAACCGGCAAGCAAGTCAGGACATTGCCAAAGCTATTGGTTTCTCTCCACAAGCTGATGGTAAGATCCTACTGCTGAAGTCAGCACCTACACAACTCATTGAACATGCAGAAGTCGAGCTGGTGCCTAACTAGAGCCTTCTTTACTAACCAGTGTTATTCTTACTGGAAAGTACTCTGCATGTTACCACAGGAAAAAGCTAAACCCCAAGCCAGCTACAAACTCTTCAATCTATAATCGTGACCTGGTTGCAAGATATGCTGGTGATACAGTAGTATCAAACCACTAGCTGACTACCTATCTGTGGGAGCCATTATGTGTTGGGAGGAGTGGATGGGAGATGGGCTGCAGAGGAGGCATGAAACAGTGGGGCAGAGAGCGGGAGTATGGGGGAGAACTGTGGTTGGAATATAAAATGAAATTAAAATTAAACAAATAAATACAATAATAATAAAAGAATGCTGTGAAACTCATAGAAAAAATAATTTTCTTGAATACTTGTTCCCTGCATAGTTAACTACTGCTGTTCCAACTGTCTTTTCTAAGGTGGAACTCGTATAAAGTATTTTCTCTGAGATCCATCCTCTTAATTGTCCTTTGATTTGCATGTCTGTCTTTTACTTGATTAGTTATTTCATAAAGCTGATATGAATTTCACAGACCATTTCTTTAAGAGTTTATACTAAATGAATATGCATGCATACATATGAATTTATAATTTTCATCTCAATTACACATTAGTAATACATTATCATTCAGAATACATAATCTATGGGATTAGGAAATGAAATCCAGTTAATTGTGAGGAAGCTGTCTGGCCACTGCTGGAGCCCCTTTCCTACAGATTCCTGATTCACAACTCAATGTATATTCCTTCCTGGTCCTAAATTATGAGTTACTCCTCCATGTAATTTGACAAAGCCATCCATTTGATAGCCACCTATAATTGTTGGGATAATCTTTTTGTACACTGTGTAATGTGTCTGGTTAACCTTACCTGCCTAAGTCACCTTCTGAATGGTTGAATAAAGACCTGAATTGCCAATAGTTAGGCAAAGATAGACAAGACGTCTAGCAGAGACAGAAACTCTGGAAAAGAATTTAAGTTGTGGGATATTCTCCAGCCAGACATGGAGGAAGTCAGACATATGGTACTGAGGAGAGGTAGCTAGCCACATTGCAGAACATAGATTAATATAAATGAGTTAATTTAAGTTTTAAGGACTGATTGGAACAAGCCTAAGCTAAGGCCAAGCTTTAATAATTAATAAAAAGTCTCTGTGTCATTATCTGGGAGCTGGCAGTTCTAAGAAAGTCTGACAATATTTGTTCTCCAATGTAGAGGCACATATATCCAAGCACAGGGCCTGAAAAACCCCAGAAAATTCCAGAGAAGGGGCCAAATGCAGCTTCCTACAACCTCATTCTCTCAGGCAGTCCAGGAGCTCACAGCATACAGAGGTAAGGTTCCTTTAAGTGGCCTTGGTGTGCAAGTGAACACTTGAGTAGTGCTATCCCAGAAAGACTTGGCACTCACTGATCCCAGAGGGGCAGAGCCAGCTGCCAGCTCCATGTGCTAAGCAAGGAGTACAAGGAGTCAACAGAGGAACAGAAAGGCTTTGCAACATTTTCGTAGAGCTACAGCATACAGAATACCAGGTCCAGACTGAGAAAAACCTCTGAAAAGATACATTATGCTTGAAATGTGCTAAGGTGCTGAAGAAAGGAAAGAAAATTGATATAAACAGTCAAAGAAAATATAGATTGAAAACAATAAACTGAAGAATTTATAGAGAGAGTAACATAGTATAAAAAGAACAAACTACATAAGGATGGGAAATACCGTAAAAAAGGGCATCTGGACCATATCTATATAATACTTTATTAACATTAAAATTTTTAAATATTAATGAATAAAAAAACAGCAGCTGCTGAGAGACATTGGATTGTAAAAAACACTGCTAAATTAAACCAGCCTATATAGTTTTAAAATGTCTTAAATTCATAATGCAAATCAGAAAATGTGTTGCAATGGGGGAAGAGATTGTGCCTCTGTTTCCATGGAAAACAAACAGTTATGGTTTTCTTAAATATTAATAAAGATTAGATTTGACCAGAGGAGACCTCATGAAAATCTTGGCTACAGACATAAAGAAAGAAACCAAGAAAAATCCCAGAACAGATGGCATATATGTTGATCCCTCTACATGGGAAAAGCTAATGAGACTGGATAAGATATGATAAATCTTGCTGGCTACAGAGTCCTCATAACTTATTACATGCCATCCCATAATATTGCATGGATGGAAATTTATATTACAGTTTAGCTATGCAGTCCAAACAGACTTATAAAGTTGACAAATGCCTATTGCTTGCTCAAGTAGAAAATCATCTTTAGCTGATATTTGTGTAACACACATTCCATACTTGTGTTAATGCAAATATGTATGTTACCTTTAAAAGTTTATGTGTTTTCAGAACAACAGGACCAGACACCAATGAAGCCAAGATAAGTAAGCCAGTAGCCTCACAGAGTACCTCTGTTGCCATTTCCTCAAAAATCTGAATCCAGAACAATTTCAAAGTGACCAGCTGAGATGGTCCAACCTTATAGACTACTCTAACCAGTACATTAGTAAGGTCCTGCACCTTTTATCATACAGAGACTAGACAACAAATGACCTAGATAGCTCTCCCAGGACTTGACCACTCTCCCTATTTTCTTAGCATCCCCTAAAGATGTCGTCACCCCCCAAAAACAGGAAACAACTTTAAGAACATGATGACTACAGTCTATGGGGGGGGCTGGTTTTTGGTCATTTGGTGAATTGTGAATATCTGTCATCATTTAGGGGGAGTGTTGAAAATTGTTATTGATAATAGTCAGGGAAAAAACTAAGTAAAGGTCAGAGTTAGGGATCTCCTTATGAAAAAAAAGGGGGCTATAGGAATGACTGGATGAAAGATTATTGAATCTATTTTTAAACAAAAAGCATTTGCTAAGTTCAAATATTTTACATTGGTATGGATTTTTGCATATTTATATAAATCAAAGGTTATTTTGTTATAATAAATGGTATGTGGGGTCCCACAGATGTGAACCTGTTACACTTTGACTGGAGATCAGAGAGACTGAGCTTATTATTTCTCTCTCAAAGTTGTTGACAACAGGTGTGGCTACAAATGAGAGATTCTCACCTAGGGTATGGCTAATTAGTATTTTGGGTATAGAGGTGAATCCACTCCTCCTGGACCAAAGGTCAGAGAATTCAAATCTATTCTTTATATCATGTTAATGAAGTCTGTTACATCCCTCTCCCCTTTTGGAGTTATGTATATAAACATGTGGAAAATAAAAGAGGCAGATTCAGGAGTCACTGAATGTCCTTCCTGATGCTGTTCTACATTTGTGTCTCTTATTTCTTTTATATCTCTGTTCCTTTAGCTTAATAATTCTAATCCTCATACTTCTATCCTGGAATGTATGGGTTTCATTAAGGTTGGTCTTCAACAATGATATATATGTTTCTACTCTTGTTTAAGGTTTTGTTGTCAGTCTTGTGTATCTGAGCACCTCAATTTAATTTTTCCATGGTGAAGATTGTGTCAGTGAACACCAAAACTTATATCAAAAACTCTCTTATTAACCCAGAATAGGTTGAAAATACATGTTTAATTTTTTATGTTTGTTTAATGTTTTAGTTCTTCCTTACATTTAATATTAATCCAGATCAATATCAGTACTAAATATCGAGATTCAGTAACAAAAAATTTGAAAATATGTTAGGAAAAAACAACAGAAATATGAAAACTCATGAATATTATCTTGAATAAAAAACTGCATCCAAAGCAATTTTGTATCAAATTAAAAGGTTAGATACTAATAGATTCTCAGAGCTCTGTATGTGGAGATATATTTATTCTTTCACTAACACATGAGATTTTGTACAAATTATTCACATTAAAGCTAATGATAACTTTGACTCTAACTTCCCTTGGTTCTCAGTGGGGATCTGAGACAGGCCTTTCTAAAGCTATATAAAGATAAACACTTAACAGCATAATTTAGAGGCTCCCCACCGGTTGTAAGGAATAGTTTATTTAAACAGTTTCAGCATTAGAGTTTCATAAGTAATCATTATCTACAGCTGATATTACAAATGTTGTACCAAAGTTGCTTGTCCTGCATTGCCTTTATTTCTTCTTCAGAAGGGAAACTCTCTTGTCTCCTATATCTTGGGATATGAGTGACCAGAAGCTCTCAGATTTGCTTTTGCCCAAGAGCTGAATTTGCCTGCAGAGATTAGGTCGACCCAAAGCCACTCTTTCCTTTAAGAGGAGTCTACACGTAGTGACTGGTCAGGATTAATGCACTAAACGTCTGAAAAGCCACCTGGATGGAGGGCCTCCCGTGTCAGTCAGAAGCTACAGTTGAAACTCTATTGCATTAACTCTTACCTTCTGCTGGACAGCTATGTGAGCATCTTTCCAGGCAGTTTCCAAGAGCAATCGCCAGTGAAGTGCCTGCATATAAATGAGTCTCTGCTGTTTTAGTGAAAGTAGTTTAAGTTCTCTTACTACACATAGAAACAAGACTTCCTCATCATTGTTATCGGCTAGAAAGAACTGAGTGACCCAGATAAACAACTGAGTTGCTTAGTGAACTGGAAATATTTGGAAAATAGTTTCAGTTATTGATGTGAATTTTTGTCCATATTTTTTATGTCAGAAACATGTTTTATCTTCACAGAGTTTTGACCAAAGGAATGCAGCAAAACGTCAGATAAACTGGAGATTGGAAATACCTTTCCAAGTTTGCACAGCACATATTTGTCCGTACTGTATGCATTTCCTTTGTTACAAAGATAATGTCAAAAAAATATGCTTTATTCCCAATAAAACCAGACCTGGGTGGTGCTGTGAGTTTGAGGCCAGCCTGAACTATATAGTGAGCTCCAGTGCAGCCAAGGATACGCAGTAACACCCTACCTAATTTTAGTTTTTGAAGAATAGGGAAGAAAAAGAATAAGCATAGTGGTAGAGCAAGTGTGTAGTGCAGGGTCATCTCAACCTGGTTCATGTGGAAATGCACAAGCATACATCATCAAGGGCTGTGGCACAGGGGCTGGGTGGAAATAAAGAGAACAAAATGGAGGTCCATTAAATGACAGTGTAGTCTCCATCAGAGATGCTGAAATGTCAGAATAGTTTAGTACTTGCTGAGATAACAAAGAAAAATAGCAGAGCTATTAAAAAATTCCAAACGAAGAAGCCTGGATTCTGGGACATTTTAGCACCTGCCATCTGCCCAAGTCAGGGATTTCTTACAAGCAATTCATTTCTACCACATAAGCATTCTTACCATCATGGGTTATGCAACCACAATTCATTACATAAAGGAGGTCCAGCAAAGGCAATGGAAACATACTCACAAAAGTCTCACTGATTTTAGATTTGTGGAGAGCAAGGACTTCCCATAAGGGCCTCCAAATATGTTTACTCAGGTAACGTGCAAAAATTATTGGAGTTTGACAGTGTGCAGGAAAAACTATAGCCATTACTATGATTAATGGCAAACAACTGGACATTATGTAACTCTCTATAAGGACCAGTAGACAGTATCTTCAGGGGCCTGTTGTCTTATTGATCATGCTTCAGTCTGAGGAGCACACAGATGGGTATCTGTGCCACCTATGCCTTGAGTTAAATATCCTACAGTTGCCATTTCATGTTTCTTTTTTTCATAGTCATTTTATTCATTCTTAGAAGGGAAAATGAATCTTTATTAAAAGTGTGTGTGATCCTTTACAATTTTTTAACAGATCTTCATGTATATTACTCACAATGTTAAGTCTTGTCTCTCCAAAACTACCAGGATTTAAAGGTCAATAATCTACAGGTGTTGCTGATTTCATTTCATTATAGAATTTGAAGTATGGACCAGAAACTTATTCATGAGTCAATGGATGTCTAAACTAAGGTTATTTACTATGACAATCAGACAAGAGGTTATGATTAGGAGTACATCCGTGTATCTGATAAACATAATGCAAAGCAACACCTGACGAGAAAGTTTCCTACTAGACCAAATCCAATAAATCAGAATAACAGTAAAATTAATCATGCAGTCTTACTAGACACTTGAATTTCAGGCATTTCCCCTCTTAAAAGTGAAGCTACAAAAGGAGTTCAAAGTCAATAGTGAAGCAGAATAATGTTCAGGAGAAAGACATTTAAAATAATATTTTTCCAATACTGAAAATCATCTAGGTAACTAATTCAAAGGGGAAAGAAACCAAACCAAAAAGCATTGCTACCAACTTAATACTTGTTTGATCTGAGTGTCTTCTTAAAATGAAGTGTCACAGAGTCCCATGAGAGTAAAGACTTGGGCCTCTCCATAATCCAGACACCTCTGCCCTTTCTCTAAGTGTCCCTGTTGGACTACACAGGGATATGGTGGAGTGAGGTTGAATTTTCCCTTAGGTCTTTAGCAGCTCCAAGAATCCAATTCCTGTTGAACTGAGTTTCAACTCTAAGCACAAATTCATCAAAAAGAAATTGTTTATTTATGTATTTATTTATTTATTAAGGAGAAAGGCAAATGAAGTGAAAATACAGCTGACAAGATCATAAGGACACACTGAATAAGACTTGAAAATGCCACACTACCTAAAAAAAAAAAGCATTCTGGTAAATGACAATTTCTGCTCGTTCTAGATTCTATATGAAGATAATAATCTTAAATATTTTACACACACATCACCTCTAAACTCTCTGTTTTTGATAAACAGGAGTGTTACATGTGGATATTTCATTCTTGTAAAATGCAAAATAGTAATAGGAAGGCTTTAGCTTTGGGGTTACATGTATACCCTTTTCTATGGGGACTCCATGACTTACTAGTGGCAATGCCTTTGGCAACACTGCACCCTCCTTTAAGCCTTAATCCCTTGATAGGTAGCCATGGTATAAAAATGCTTAAAGGTACATTAAACCTTGGGATAGGGTGACAGAAACAAGGGATCGTGGGGAAATTAACTATAACTTGGAAGAGATTATTACAGTGTCACATATGGGAACAATTCAGGCAACTAATAATTATCTGACCTATTAATGAAGAGAAGCATATGCACATGATCGTGGCAGCTCTAGAATCATTCATACCTTGTATGAGAACTTCTTTATCTGCCCTTGAGTAACTGTTAACCTCAAGGCATCATGAGGTGCACAGGGAAGTGTGAGACTTAGTTACTCACTTAAGGGTATACTACCCGACAGGACAAAATAACACAGGATGGTATCACTAGGATTTATACAGAGAATGGTGGGGGTGAGTTACAGAGCAATACAGGTACGAGGGACTTCAGATGCTATTTTATGATGTGTAGAGACATGAAAACTATGAAAGACATATAGCTGTAACCATAGCCACTCACTAACTAAATTTTCTGCAGTTTTTAATATAGGAATCTGTCTAATGGAATTTGAGACAGTGTCGAGCACTTGTGAGAACCCACCCATGGTGATAAACTGGTTATGATATTCACTGGATCCAGAAAAATAATCAGACTTAAAAAGTGATATTATTTCATTCCTTAAAATAACACCAGCTAGGGCAGATGGCTCAGTGGGTAAGCGACCCGCTGTGGAAGCTTGAAACACAAATGTGGATGCCTGGCATCCACAAAAAGTTGCATGCTTGTAAACCCAGGGCTGGAGGAGAGGAAGATTCTTAAGGCTCCCTGTCTAGCCAGTTTAGTTAAAAGGGTGAGATTATGGTCAATGAGAGATCCTTTCTCCAGAATAATGTGGAGAGGCATGGAGGAAGATATCTGAATTCAGTCTCCAGCCTCCACACTCTCGTAGACATGGACATATGCTCAGATCACACACACACACACACACACACCAAAAAGTGTATATCTGAGCTAGATATTCATGTGCTGGCTTAGAAAAAAAGAAATGGTGTTCTGTTCCTGAGATAGGAGCATTAACTTTGCATTGTCTAAGGGGCAAACATCCTGGTAAAGTCTTTCCACTGATTCTCCACAAGCTTAGATATTTGGATAAGCAAGACATTTGACCCCCAGTATAAATATGCCTTACTATTTCAGCGTTAGATGAATGTGCATTCTGGATCAGCTTCACCTTTTCATTTTTCTCCCTACTTTTTTCCTCACCCCCAAGACTGAGGCTGGCATCACGATGGAGTAACATGACCTGCAGCATGTTCAGAGGAAAGTGGGTTCTGCTTATCCTGTAAACAAGTTTACTTTGCAATAAACCTGCACTTCAAAGAAGTCTTTTCTCTTTTCCCAGTTCTCTTTGGAATAACAACGTCTCTTCAACTTCATGTCACGTTGACATCAAAAGCATACAATTATTGGATTGCTTTCCCTGTTAGCAGCCACTCAGCCAACACAGCTTATTGTTGACACAATTCAGTCACTAGCACAGTTTATTTCAAAGACTCACGAGGCAAATAAGAGATCTACTTAGGCTAATTTTCTCCTCCAAGGACAATCTGAGGGAGTCTTGCCCGTGGATAATGGACATTGTCTATGCAAGACAATGTACCTCTACCTTGAGGGCGAGAAACGAGTGTGATCATGCCATTTGTAACCCGCAGCTTTAATTACTGGGAAGGCGGTACAAATGACAGAAATAGCAATGTTTCAGGGAGAAAGCGGTCTGAGTTCACCTTGGTACAATGTCGAAGTGCCGAGGGAGATGAAAGAGATCAGTCTTCACAGGTTACAGAAACATTTAAAAGTTTCTGAATGAACCAATAATAAAAGTGTCAGAGCAAAAAAGTTTAAAAGAAATTATTTGACAGAGGAATGGATTTACTTATAATGTCAATATTTTATTCCTTCTGCTCATTATATTTCCTTTACTTTTATATTTTACTAATTTTGCTTATGTCTAATAGAAGTTTTGTACATATATGTTTTAATCTGTTCGTTCACTGGAAATTAAGTGTTTCTGAATTTGTATGGATTATATAGGCTTGATGTTCAATACTTGAGGTCATGTCATGTCCAAAATAACAGATGTTCAATGATAGAATTGGTATCATCTACAATTAAGTGTATTTTCTAGAAAAAGACAGAGAGTAAATATTTTAGGCACTGTAGGCTGCATGCTTCATATCCCTAGGAAAGCAGAAAACTATTTTTGTTTATGTTCAAGAGAAAACAGGAAGGCTAGATAAGAGAAAGGAAGTAATTTAATCAAGTCAATGGATTTTAATTTTAGTATGTGACTTTGAAATGCTTTCTTCGGTCTCTAACCAGGGAACCGCTGTGCATTTCCAAAAGATAAGTGGCTGAATGAGCGAAGAGCAGCAGTTGACAAGATGCTCAGTGGGTAAAATTATTAAATCACCAGCTGCAACACCCGGTGGCCAGGGGGCCATCCTTGAGGTCTAGAAGACATAAGGAAAAAAATCCCACAGGTTGAATTATGATTTCCAAAGACATGGTGAGCCTTCCCTACCTCTCCAAACACACACACACACACACACACACACACACACAAATGTAACTCTAGAAAAAAAATTCTTCTACAATATATCCTAACTTTCAGTTTTAAACAGGGCTGGAGAGATGGCTCCGCCATTAAAGGGTAGGCCCGCAAGCAAAAGTATAAATTTTAACGCACGAACATACAATATGGTTCCAATTCATATTGTATACAACTCACCTATAATTACAGCTCATGCTTACGTAAATGATAGGGAATTATACTTTTCAGTAAGGTTTATTAAAGTTTTTTATTATCGCAATTGTTAGTAACATCAGAAGCTTTCCAATATCCTATTTCTTTTCCGCATTGGAGAACTGGCTATCAATCTTGTTGTCCTTTTGGTTTTGTATTCGTCCTAACTGCCAGAGCTGATAAATTTTAAGACTGCAGAACACTAGGAATTAGGATCTTGAGTAAACTACTTGTTGAAGAATTTTCTGCTTAGCAATGTCTCATCAGTAGGCAGAGAACCTCCGTTGTTGCAGGTCTTTTGACGCCCTCTGGTGGTCATATTGAGGCATTGCTGGCTTCAAAATTGATAGAGCTGGATTTCTCAGCATGAGTATTTTTGTTCAGATCCTTAATTTTTGTTCTGCATAAAACCATTCCTCAAAAAAGCGAGTACAAGCAGTAGGAATAAATCCTGGTCCCACTACTAGTGGCCCCGAAGTCTTCCCCACCCATCCAACTGTCACGCACATTCAGAGGGACTAGTTTGAACCTATGCTATTCTCTTTGGATAGATACCTTGTTCAGCCTAGATATAGTAGGGAGGGCCTTGGACCTTTCCCAAAGCAATGTGCCTGACCCTCTCTGAGGAATGGATGGGGGGTGGGGAGTAGGTGGAAGGGATGGGAGGGGGTGGGAACTGAGATTGGTATGTAAAATGAAAAAAAAAGATGGGTTGTTTTCTTTAAAAAAAAGGAGGAGGGAAAGAAGAAAAGGAAGTCACTAAGCGCCACTTTCTCCATCCACCTCTGGACGCACATGCAGTGACCAACAGGAGGTCAACACAATCACCGAAGACTCTGGAGAGCTGCCAAGAAACCACATTGCAATCGAATCCCATGAGAGTCAGCAAGTTGGGTACAAATGAAAGAAATGCATGAAAAAAGGCAGCTCAGGCAGAAGAGTGCTGGAAGTTTCCTGTTCCGCCTAACAGAAGAGATTCAATTTGGGAAATCCCCACCTTCAGTGCTATTTGCACCGTTAATGAAGAGTCTAAGGAGAATTCGTCAACAGAACATCTCTGCAGAGAAGCCCCTTGGCATCACACCCCTCCCAGGTGGAGGAGGTGGCATGCCCACAGTCCTGCCTCCACTTGTTATTGGTGGTGCTGCTAATCGTAGCCATCCTGCAGAGTACTTTCTTTCAAGTTCGCAGTTATGCCAGAGTGTCCTCAGAAGCACTGGGTGGTGCATACAGCAGAAGGGGGCTTTCCCTCTCTCCCCTGTCCTCGGCTAGACGGCGTCTTCCTTTGTTATTCAATATAAGATACTGTTTTTAATTTTTTATGATAAGTTGGCCTGGTTTTAGATTTTTTCTCTCCAAATAAAGGAATAGAATATTAAATAAGTAAATAAAATCACTCAAATATAGCATAGGCTTTTCAAGAGAATATGTGATTAAGAATTGTGTATATTTAAAAAGTGAAACCTGCCGTCTTATAAACTAATAAAGCCACAGAGTAAATAAGTGAAGAAAGAAAGAATACACTTTGAAGCTGTTCAATTGAAGTATCTAGAACTGAATACATATGACCGAATACTCTTGCCTGGGGTAGATTTTTAGAATAAACAGAGATAGAAAATATCTAGACTTTTGTGAAAGACAGGTAGGGATGGGTTAGTTTAAAAAGATATACAAGTCATGCACAAGGAAACCTCTGAGGTGCAGATGCTGTATCAATGGAGGGTAGATGTTGTGTGCTGATAGCTTGAAGTAGAAAAGGTGGCCAAAACCTTGTTCTAAAGAAGAGCAGTATGTGGTGAGGAAGGCACCATTTCATCCACCAGTTATTGTGTGTTCTTGGGAAAGTTGTTGCCTTTTAAAATATCTGATAAATGAAAAGAAATTCTTACAAATGAAAAAAAGGAACATTCCTCAAAATAAATTTCCAAAGATATGTATTTTTGTTCTGTTAATTATTAGAATTTAATATTTTCAGCTATTTGGGCAAGCATCAAAATCAACACCTCCCACAACACCCTGAAAGTAAAATAAAACAATGTCACACTACAGATGTCACTCTTCAATATATAAAGATTAGAATGTAAAAATACAAATTCGCTTCTCTGGGGTCGTGGGCTATAGGCTCATTATCCTTTGCTTTATAGCTTGTATCCACTTAAGTGAGTAAATACCATGTTCATCTTTCTGTGTCTGAGTTACCTGACTCAGGTTTTTTTTCTAATTCTATTCAATTGCAAGCAAATTTCAAGATGTCATTGCTTTTTACCGCTGAGTAGTACTCCATTGTGCAAATTTCCCTTATCTGTTCTTTGGTTGAGGGGCATCTAAATTGTTTTCAGGTTCTGGCTATTATAAATAATGCTGCTATGAACACAGAGAATAAATGTCCTTGTGGTATGATATACCCAAGAGTGGTGCTGCTGGGTCTTGAGGTAGGTTGATTCCCAGTTTTCTGAGAAAACACCATACTGTCTTCCAAAGTGGCCATACAAGTTTACGTTCCCACCAGCAATGGAGGAATTTTCACCTTAATCCACATCATTTCCAGCATAAGCTATCATTGTTATTTTTTATGTTAACCATTCTGATAGGCATAAGATTGGAGGTAGAGGCTGCTCGTTCAGTTCGAGGCACCCAGACCTGAAATAATCACACATAAACTGTATTAATCAAAACATTGCTTGGTCAATCACTTAAGTGTTTTGCTAGCTAGCTCTTATATCTTGAATTAACCCATTCCTATTATTTTATATTTTACCACGAGGCTTTTGGTTTACTGGTAATGTTCCTTGAGCATCTGTCTCCATAGGCAGCTACATGGCTTCTCTCTGACTCCGCCTACTCTCTCCTCCTCTATCTGCTTGGAAATCCAGCCTTGCTCTACTCTGCACTGCAATGGGCCCAAAGCAGCTTCTTTATTAACTAATGGTATTCACAGCATTCAGAGGGGAATCCCACATCATACGATGGAATCTCAGAGTAATTTCAACTTACATTTCCCTGATAGCTAAGGATGTTGAACATTTTCTTAAGTGTCCCAGAGAAGCTAAACAACAAGAAGAACCCTAAGAGAAACATATCTAGATCCCCTTGGAAAGGGGGAAGAGACAAGATCTCCTGAGAAAATTGGGAGCATA
>LOEQ01014597.1:3613-17637 GCA_001685075.1 Bramus lutescens | reverse complement strand
TGTGTGTGTGTGTGTGTGTGTGTGTGTGTACACAAGGGCCTGTGAAGGCCTGAGATCAACCTCTAATGTTCCTCAGTTTCCATCCACCTTCTTGTTTAAAATATGGTCTCTCCCTTACCTGGAACTCGCCAATGGAGCTATGCTGGCTTGTTGGCAAGTTCCAGGATATGTTTGTACTCGGTTCCCAGCACAGGATTATGAACATGCACCATCACATTTCGACACCCGCCACCCCCTTGACACAAGGTCTCACTATATACTTCCGACTGGCCTGGAATTCTATGCAGACAGGCTGGCCTTCAACTCCAGGGATCCACCTGCCTCTGCCTCTGAAGTATGGGGATTAAGGCATGAGCAACTGTGCCCACTTCTGTTTTGTTATTTTTAAATATTTTGTAGTGAAAAAAATCTTTATTAAAAATGCCAAACAGTTCTTTTCCTTTCTATGTGGATCCTGGGGATAGAATTCAGGTTCTTATGAGAGGCTCTTTAGCAACTGAGCCATCTTCTGAGCCCCAGGGAGATTACTTAATCCTCATGTCAAATGTCAAGAGTTCTGTTTACTCAATGTTTTGGCACAAATAAGTATTCATAGTCCAGAACAGCTGCCAAGAAAACTGCCCACCCATGCCCCTGGCCTGTTGAATGCTCCTGTAGGGTCCTTACTATATTGGCACTGAGTTCCTGGGTCACCACATGGCTTTTGCTTGCACAGTGCTTCTGGCTTTATAATTTCCTCTGTTTGTCTGACAAAACCATCAAACCCTGGGGTCTCCAGTGATTACAGAACTGCCTGTTTAAAGTGCAGGGGAGTCTGGGGCTGAGAGACGGCTCATCAATTCAGAGCTTGCTGGCCTTACAGAGGACATGACTATTGTTCCCAGTACCCAAGGCCTGTAGCTCACAACAACCCGTGTCTCCAGCTCCAGGGGATATGATGCCCTCTTCCTGCCTGTATTGACACCTACACATATATGTGCATACATCCAAGCATGTACATATAAATAAAAATAAATGCTTAAAGTGTAACCAGGTTGTAGGGTAAGAAGGGTTTTTATGGGCCTGGATGCTTTTGATGGGGAATTCACTAGATTCTTCTTTCAGGCTTCCTTGTATCATCATTCCTAGTTTCTCTCTACCTCCCACAGATCTCTCTTTATTCCTCTATTTCTCATCAATCTTTCTACCATTCCCTACACTTCCCACCTCATATGCCTCTTGTCTTCTTTATCTGTTCATTTGCTTGTTTTAATGTGTGTGTGTCTCTCTGTGTGTCCCTTTGTGTGTGTTTGTGTGTGTCTGTGATGTATGTATGTGGGTGTACTTGTGCCGTGCTGTGAGTATGCAAGTCAGAGGACAATCTCAAGTATCAGTCCTTGCTTGATACAAGGTCTCCTGTTGTTCACTGCTGCAGATACCAGGCTAGCTAGCTGCCAAGCTTCCTGTCTCACTCCTGTGCCTGCCTCCATTTAACAGAGCTGAAGGTTGTTAGGCAGTATTTCCCAGTAGAACAGGGGTCTGAAGGAAAGGGTACTCTCCCTGTGTTTTCCATCTCTCCAGAATCCCAAAGGCCCAAGGGTGTCTTTACAATTCAAATCCTGATAAAGAACACATTCCAATTCCAGGTCAAAGAAAGAGAGAGTCCCAAAGGCACAGCCAACATGGAAGGTGGGGTGTAATCTGGAGAGAGGGAGAGTGGAGCACTCCTGCTTGTAAAATTCTTCCAGGAGACTTCTGTGGGACCCTTGGATCAGGCATCTCCATCTTCACAGTGAAGAAAAGATCAGAAGGTCTAAAGGCCACCCCCACTCTTTGGTGCTATCAACCATAATCACACAATGATTGCAGTCCCCTCTTAACTCACAGCAACAATCAGAGCAGCAAGAAGTGAAACTCCTCCCCACCTGGACAGTGGGTACAATGCTGGATGGCATGTGTGGGTGTCCTGGGGGACTCTAGGAGTGTCTGTAATCCCTAGAAGTACCCTGTTTTCCCAGAATGACAAAGTGACTCCTCACTGCACAGGGTTGTATTCTCTGGTGACAGATGTTAGAGGATCGCCTTCCAATGGGTGTTTCTCCCAAGCATCTAATTATAACCGCCACAGAAGATTAACAGATGTTATAATTGTCTCTTCCCTTTGATTAAATAGTTTCTGCATGAGTGACGTGCTTAGATTTCCCTTCTCTGTCTTGTACAATCTTTATAAAGAACTGACATGTGTCTTCAATTTTCTGCAGAGAGTTCCTCCATAGACTTGGTAAGAATCTTTATATAGAGAGAAAAAAACTCAGGATGAGATATACTGAAGCATGAGTTATAAAAGCAGCCAGGGAGCCTGGTTCCTGGCTCCTCTTTCTGTGATTCATCTGTGCAGGAAGTTGGTGCCTGGCCCACGAATTCTCTAGGAGCAACTGCGCAAAGTTGAAGGATGATTGAACCAGCTTTGCATAGCAGTCAAGAATATGAGATGCCATGTATGCATGAGTGTAAGCAGAGAGGAAACTGTCATTTGTGGTGGTCTTGCAGCACTGTGGATTGTGTTTGTATTTGTTTTAAGGTAACTTATAAGCTATAAGATTTATGAATGTAAGAAAAGCATTAAGTTAGAAAGTTGGCTCAGTCTGGAAAGTGCTTTCTACGTAGCCGTGCTTGTAACCCCAGGATTGGGAGAGACGAGTGGATTCCTTTGGCTGGTTGACTTCTCTAGCTGATCAGTGAACTCCAGGTTCAGTGAGAGACTCTGTCTCAAAAATTAAGAGGAAACGGGAGATTCCTGAGCTCAATGCTGGCACATGATGCTCATAAGAAGCCCTGAGAAAAGCAAAGTGATTGCATAGGGATGTGGTACAGATAACACTCTGTGGTGTGAACTACTCTTGGGGAGACATAAAGGTAATTTCACTGCAGACCAGGACCTGACCACAGGCTAGAGTAACCATGCCATGCCATGCCAAAGTCCAACTTAAAGAGCGAGTGAGTTTTTTTGGAGTTATTTAAGAGTGTTGGTGATTTACATGGATGTGGACAACTGCATCACCCAAAAGCAACCTCAGCATGGCTGACAACTCATAAAAGCTGGAACCCTGGCACTCTCTGAGTAACTTTCAGGTAGCTCCACAGGTGTTGGAATCTCCTCTCCTCAGTAGTTCTTACTACTTACATCATCTTACTGGGGAGCGGCCTTGTGAATCTGGCTTCAGGGACTTCCAGAAACTTTTGAGTTGTTTCCTTCCTGAATCGTAAAAGATCTCCCTTAAGACCTTTTCCAGTCCTGATGAACTTCCTTCCAGAATGAAATGCTTCCATTCAGAGGAAACGTTCTGCAACATACTCAGAGGTTGACAAAGAACAAAAGGGACATTTCTACAAGGCTCCCTGGAGTTCCCTCAGTGCTAGAACCCCTGCTGCCCTTTCTTCAGCTTGGTCATTCCAGATCCTATCCGGTTCCTGCTGCTCTCCACTTCTTTTTCTTCCCCTGCTGTGACTATGGTTACTCCTCCTAGTTAGTCTGTTATTGGTGCCTCAGTCGCCAGCCCATGGCACCTGGCATCAGCCAAGCACACCTCTGCTATTATCCTTGCCAATTCTCCATCTTATCAGAGCAACAACATATCCCAGACTTGGCAAAGAGTTGCTGTGGTCAAATTCCATATGAGCACATCTTTTATCATTCACCTTCTTTGTGTACTATTACAGAGGACCAGAGGTCGCCCTGTGCTGTTGTCATCCCTCAGGTGCTTTCCACTTAGATTTTTTGAGACCTGCTCTCTCACTGGCACAAAGCTCACCAAGAAGGGTAAGCTAGTTGGATAGGGAATCCCAGAGACCTGCCTGTTTCTGCCTCTCAAGCCCTAGGATTACAAGTACATACCACTCTACTCAGATCTTTCTAAAAATGTAGGCTCTAGAAATAGAACTCAGATGAGCACTCTGTTTTTCTCCCTTCCCCTTAATAATTGAGCTGTTACCACAGCCTCATTTTTACCTTGTTCTGATGATATATTATTTCATGATTCCTGTGTAAAAATATGAAGACGTGTGTTAGTGCCAGGCATTGGCCAGAGAGCCGTTGAACATATCTGATCACGTCTCTTTTCCATTTCCTTGCCAGAAGCCAATATTTATGCTTGAATATTTTATAAGCAGTGCATTGTTGGTTTGTGCAGTGTACATATTTGTACCTTTTCTTTTATTCTCTCAATTCTACTGCTTCTTACTTTTTGGAAAGTCTCATTCCATGGTGATTGCTAATATTCATCCTCCAGTTGTACATGCACCCAGGTATATCATTATCTCCTCTCACCTTGTAGGGCAAACATAGATATGGATAGCTAGCCTTGTGTGGTGAAGGCAGAAGGTCTGCTTTTATCAGCATATATTCACTCTACAAAGTACTATGTTCTGTGAGGACATTTTCACAAAAGTATATAATAAACGTTGAACATACTCTGTACCCCCATCCTTTCTCCCTTTTTTCTCAGACTTCCCCCTCCCATTAGTCCCTTTCAACCCCCAGACAATTTCACTTCTAGTTTCATGTCATATATTCATATATGAGTTTTTGTGACTATAGAGTTTAGGGACCACAAATGAAATACATAATATTTATATTCCTGGGCCTGGCTTAATTTACTTAATATGATCATCTCCAGTTGTACCCTTTTTCCTGCAAATGACATGACTTCATTCTTTTTTAGCTGAAAAACTCCATAGTGTATGTATGTATGTATATATGTGTGTGCCTTTACATATATGAGATCTATCTATCTGTCTGTCTGTCTTTATCTACCTATCATTGTCTGTCTGTCCATCTGTCTGTCTGTCATCTATCTGTCTATCTCCATTCCTCTATGAATGGCCACCTAGATTGGTTCTTATATGTAGTTATCATGTATAGTGCTGCAGTTAAGCATGCATGTTCAAGCATCTTTGTGTGTGTTGGTTTAAAGTCTTCTAGGTAAATACCTGGGAGCACTATAGCTGGGTCACATGGTAATTCTGTTTCCCATTCATTATATGTGTGGGGTTATGTGTGCTGTAGCACATGTATGTGGAAGTCAGAGGACAACATACAGGAGTCAAATGTCTTGTTCCACTATCATGTGTGATCAAACTCAAGTCCTCAGGCTTGGTGACAAGTATCTTCATCCACTAAGTCATGCCACCAACTGCACTGGCTAGATTTGTTTTATTTTGTCAATTTCACCCACATTAGAGTCATTTGAGAGGAAGGAACCTTCATTGAGAAAATGCCTCCTTAAGATCAGATTGTAGGCAAGACCGTAGGCTACTTCTTAATTAGTGATCAATGGTTGAGGGCTTAGGCCATTGTGGAGGGTTCTGCCCTGTGCTGAGCAAGCCATAAGGAGCAAGCTAGTAAGCAGTGTTCTTGCATGACTTCTGCTTCAGTTCCTGCCTCCAGATTCCTGCCTTCAGATTCCTGCCTTAGGTGTCTGCCTTGTGTGGTGGCACCCACCTTTAATTGTGGCAGTAAGGAGGCAGAAGTAAGCAGATGTCTTTTAAGGCTAGCCTGCTCTACAGAGCTAGGTCAGTCCTGCTCTGACTTCCTTTGATGATGTAGAAGAGTAAGTAGGATGAATCCTTTCCTGTCCACATTGCTGTCTTATCATATGGCAGTGGTCACCCTAAGAAATAAGCCCTGGAGTTTTTCTTGTTTTCTTGTTTGTTGTTGCTGCTTTGAGGAACCTCCATACTGACTTCCACAATCAATGCACTGGCTTACATTCAGTTGGGAATAGTTTTGCAGATGTAATTAAGGTCCCTAATTAGCTTACTTCAGGTTAATAAAAGTGGGTTTCTTAAGACACAGTCTAGAGTTAAGAGATTTGAGATGCACAGCCTCAGAGATTCTCCCATTGACCTTGACAACAGAAGCTGTGGCTTCTACAACCACAAGATCATAATTTACCAGCTACATGAACTCAGAAGAAAACCCAGACCCAGGAGCTCTCTGGTTTCCCAATGCCTTGTTTTGGCCTTGTGAGGTCTGAGTCTGGCTGTGGTGGTTAAGCAGTAAATTAAAGTGCCTTTGCATCCCTCCCCTCCTCTCTGGGCAGTCAGGGATGGAACCTCCTTTGCCTCTTTAGGTCTCCTGCTCAGCCTCCCCTCCTTTTGTCAGCTTCTACCCTCAAACCCACCTGGCTTGACATGGGGTCTCAGCTCACTTCTCCTCACTGCAAACTGGGTTCTGGTTTGTTCCTCTTCCGTTTTGGAGTCCCTACAGCTGTGTCTGCCAGTCAATGGCTTGACACTGTAGTCAGATCTTGGCAGTTTTATGAGATACAGACCTCAGCATCTCTTTTCCTCCTTTTCTTGTGCCAGTAATCCTGGCTCCTTGCGATATTTCTCAAACCTTTCTGAGTGGTTCTGTGAGCCTCTATGTCTGGTACCCTGCTGTTCTTGAACAAGTCACCACAGCACATAAAGCCCCACATGACTGACTTAGGGTCTATGTGTGACCTCACAAGACTTCAAACCATTTGAATAGCTCACTTCTAGCTTGGGCAGCTTATTGTAACTTTTAAAGGAGTTGTTGTTGTTGTTGTGTGTGTATGTGTGTTCATGTGTGTACTCATGTCTGAAGTTCATACTAGATTTACAGACAATGTGAGGCACCCAGCTTGGGTGCTGGGAACCAAATTTGGGTCCTCTGTAGCAGTTTGGATTCTAAACCATTGAGCTGCCTTTCTAGACCTCAATTTCTTTATTTTACATATGCTTTCTAATTCTCATTCATATCTTGCCTGTGGCTATACTTCAATTATTTATTTTATTATTATCGCTTAAACTTTATTAAACTGAGTTAGAAAAGCTCTTCTTCACAGTATATAGTATAATCCTCAATTCCCAGGTAATCACCCCTTCCTCTCCCTCATCCAATTTGTCACCTTTGTTCTCCAATTTAATATCTACCATTATGCTCTCTACAACTATATGGCTTTATATATGTGTATAAAATCAAAATCCCACAAGTGAAGGAAAGCCTGTAATATTTGTCTTTATAAATAAGATGGAATTCATCCATGTTACTTGAATTCCCTTATTATTTTTGCATGTAAATAATCACAAATTCTTGGGGGTCGTGAGGTTGGAAATAACAGAAAACCAATAGGTTTTCCCTTTCTACTTCCCATGAGTCATTTTCTCTGGTAGCAATGGAGCTCTTTACAGCTTAGCCTGGACATGTCATCTCCAAGTCTTCATTTTCTTGTGCAATTTGAGTTCATGATAGCAGATTTCAGAAAACTGGAAATGCATTGACCAACAAGAAAATGCTCTTGCTTTGGACAAGCACTGTTCCTTCCTCTACTCTCCTGTAGCCCTTTTCCCAAGTATGCATCCTCGTCTCAATTTTTTGAAGGATTTTGGAAAACTGTTCAGATGCCTTGAGCCAAGTGTTCCTGGCAAGCAAAAGGACACAACGTTATAGAATTAACAGGAGCGTCTTTGCATCTCTCAGGGTGCTTAATTTGATGGAAGTGTCTTTACTAGGGTGTATTGTTTTAATCCTACTGCTGTGGAGAACACACCTGTCCTGCTTTGGCGTTAACTGTCAACTTGACACAGCCTGGAGTCATCTGAGAACAGCTTCTCTCAGCTGAAGAATTTCCTGCATCAAAATGGCCTGTGGCATGTCTGTCGGGGACTGTCTTGATTATTCATTGATGCCTGCCCTCTGTGGGCATCACCATCCCTAGGCAGTTCATCCCAGAATGTATCAGACAGTGACTGAGTATGAGTTTGCAAACCAAAGCAGTGTTTCTCCATGGTTTCTGCATTTTTCATGGCTGTGAGGGAATCCTCTGCGTTTTATTTTTAATTTCTTTATTTTAAAAAGTACATATATCTACTCACATTATAGTTTCTTTGCTTTGAAAGCATTTTTCTTCCTCATTCAAATGTAAGACTCTAGATGAGAAGAACTTAAAAAGCATCGGCCTTTTCATATTTTGGCACCAACAAAGAACTGATAAAAGGTAGAAACATACATGGGCATGAAAATGGACCTCTGTTTCCATAAAAGCCTGGCTTGCTTTCATCTTAAAATGATTTATAAGTTCACAGCTCTTTCTCATTCTCTCTCATAAAATTTGGTGTGTTCCTGGTTAGAGGTGATGCTGTGTGGACTAGCAAGCAGTCCTGCCTTCAGGTTGTTAGCCGAGTTCCTCTCCTGACTCCCCTTAGTGGTAGATTGGGACTTGAAAGCATAAGCCAAATAACCCACCTCTCCCAAGCTGCTTTTTGTTAGAATTCTTTAGTCACCGCCACAACAATGAAACTATGGCAAGGTCTGTTCCAGACATAGGCTGGAACCCTTAATTGCCAGATGCTGACTCCCCCTTCTAAAGCCCTATCAAATATGCTGGGTACATGATACCACCTTGTCCTCACACTGAAGTAGCCACCCCATAATGGTCTTTTGATAGCACTTGGAATGCATCCAGCAGCCTGTGTGAAGCCAGTGAGTGAAGCACATGTTGACAGGGTGTGGAGGGATTGTGCAGAATGAACTGCAGTCTAGAGAGTTCACAGAAGCCATCATTATAGGAAACTGGGTGAAGGGCCCCTCTCTGTAGACCTCCTCAAAGCTGTCAGTTTCTTGGACAGTAACTCACTTGGCCTTCCTTCTGTCTCTTTTCTTTTCTCTCTCCTTCCCTTCTCTCCTCTTCTTTCTCTCATTTCCCCTTGCTTTTCTCCCCCCTTTCTCTTCCCTCCCCTTTCCTCTTCTCAAACTTTTATTTTCTCCCTCCCCATCATCTCTCCTTCTCCTCTGCTCCATTCAACTTAGTGTTCTCATCTCTCTATCCCCCACTCTCTTCTCTCCCTCCCATTCCCCATTCTCTCTCCCTTTTCCCTTTCCATTCCCTCTATCTCTTTCTACTTTATTCTCTCCCTTCCTCTCCCTTCTTTCTCTCTCTTCCCATCTTCTCTCTTTTCCTCCCCCCCTTTTGCTTCCTTCTCTTCTTCTCTCTCCCTCCCATCTCTACCTTCCTTTCCCTTCCCTTTCTCTTTCTGGATCTCATCCTTTTATTCACTCTCTTTTGACATTGATGCTCTCCAGTGAGGAAATATTTTCACTTTTTGCCTTGTCTTAGTCTTTAATGTACTTGTCTCCGTGGTGCTGAGCTTGGCCAAGTGGGTTTAGCCAGGTGGACTCGGCTAAGGTGTATTCTGAGGGCAAGAGTGCTGGGCACACACAGAGAATTGTGTGCACATGGCTAACAGCACATTTATTGACATTTGGGGGTTCATTTCTGCCATTTAAGTTAGACAAATCCCAAGTGTTATTTTATCCTTCCTAAGATTCCCAAATTAAAGCAACTGAACTTAGGAAGCACTTTATCAAACCTAAATAATCACAGGGCATTTTAACAAGTAGTATTAATCTCTTTTTTCCCCTAGAGAAATCAATAGTATTTTCTCCATGGAGAGGCTTTTGTGTCACTTCCTCTAATTTCTTTGACGTATTAGCCAGTCCTTATAAATCTTTTCAAAGAGACGTGTTCAAACCATGAGAACCTGCATCACCCCTGAGCCTTCTGCTGTGTTCTTGTAAAGATACAAAATATTTTATTTTAAGCTAGAGAAACAATCAGTCAACTTAGTGCTTGGCTGGCAACTATTAAGACCTGAGTTCAATTCCCAGAACTCAGAGAAAATCTGGGCATGATAGCACACACTATCAGCAGATATGACAGCAGATCCTGAGGCTCACTGATCAGTCTAGTTTAACTTGAGCAAGAGTTCTAGGCCAGTGAGAGAACTTGTCTTGAAACAAAACAGGTGAATGATACTTGAGGAGCAATAGTTATCCTGAGGTTGACCTCTGACCTCTACATACCTGCGCATGTGCACACATACATGCACAGACAAATGTTTTGGTCTTGTTTCTTAGACCAGACAGATTATACTCCATGTACCCTCATGGAATCCTGGTAACAGGATATGCTCAGATTCAGCACCTGAGGTGCTGGGTATGGTGTAGGGATCAGTGAAGCAGATTCCCTTTGGAACAAGGCTTTGTGGGACGGAGCCAACACAGACATGGGCCCTACACACTTTGTACCATAACATGAGCAATTGAAGAAACACCTCCCCCCAAAATACCAAAACCAAGTTGTTATAGAGTATATGCCTGCCTTTATTTTGTATTTTGCTTTCATCTTACCAAGTCTGTGCTGATGAGAAGCAGAGGAAAGTTCAGGCGTAAGAGTGCTGGTCCAGGACAGGAGAGATGGCTCAGCAGCTAAGAGAACTTCTGCTCCTGTAGAGCATCCAAGTTCAGTTTCCAGAGCCCACACCAAATGTCTCAAAACCACCTGTAACTCCAGGTCTAGGGAGTCCTCCACTCTCTCAGACACTGCAGGCACCTGCACACACATGCAGGCCCCTGCACACACATGCAAGCACCTGCACACACATGGCATGTACTCACACAAACACATACCCATTCATATAAGTAAAAATAAAATCTTACAAAGGAGCGAGGACCCATTTCCATTGAATTCTATCAATGCTGCACAGCAATTTCTGCATTTCCTATTGTGTTAATTTCAAACATTCGTAGATAGAAGAGTGCCAAGAATAGCTAAAGTAGAAATTTTAATGTCTTAAGAAAGACATTGATGGGAATTATAAGATGACAGTCCCAATGCCTGTCTTCTATTTCCTGCACTAGCTGCCTCTGATCCTAGCTTGTGCATCTATCTCCCTCTTCTCTAGGATATCTTCTCTAAGGTAGGTACTATGGTTTGAATGTGACATGTGTCCCACAGCCTTGTATGCTGAATGCTTGGTCCTCAGCTGGTGGCATCATTTGGGGAGGTGGTGGAAATTTTAAGTCTAGTCTAGCTAAAGGAAATAAGTCATTAGGAGCAGGCTGTTTGGTTAGCTTTGACTATCAATATGATAAAACCTAGACTTGTCTGGGAAGAGAATCTCAATTGAAGAAAAATTCACCTAGATCAGACTGGCCTATGGGAATGCCTGTAGGGGATTGTCTTGTTAACTGGAATAGGAATATCCAGGCCACTGTGAGCAGCACCATTCCCTAGGTAGGTGGTCCTGATTGATCTAAGGAAGCATGCTTGCCAGCCAAACAGTGGCATACCCAATGATCCTTGCCCCATTTCTTTGGCCGTGAAGTGAGTTTCTTGGTCAGAAGCAATGCTGTGTGGGAGAGCAAAGAGGTGCCATCAAGTTCATGCCTCGGGCTTCTGTCATCCCTCCCTTGATGGTGAACTGTGACCTGAGAATGTGTGTTGGAAGGAAGCCCCACCATGCTCTAAGTCACAGTATTTATCACAGCATCAGAATGGAAGCTATTACATAGGTTTGTAGGGGTTAGGCCTTGTCTGTTTTCTCCCTCATTTCTTTCTCTCTTTATCCCTCTCCCTTCCCTGTCTGCTGTGATGAGAACAGCCCCCATCACACTATCCCCACCACAATATTCCAAAACTATAAGCTAAATTCACGTTTCCTCCCTTTGATTTGCGAATGTCAGGCCTCTGTATCAGTATTGCGAAAGCTAACACAGGTAGATAAGGGCTTTGCCTAGACCCCGTTGATAGGAACTCAAAGGGGCCTTGTCTCCCTTTATGTTCTTAGATGTGGGAAAGTCTTAAGGTGAGGCCATGACTAGTAGGGTATTGCAGAGTGGATGTGTATGAGTTCTGGGTGGATAGATTGATTTGTGAATGAATTATTTGATATGCAGGGCATACGTTTTTGCTTGGCTTTTTGAGTAATGGGGATGGAACCCTGGGCCTCCTATCTGCTAGGCAAGTACTCGGCTGCTAAATACATTCTCAGCTCAAGCAGGAGGAGCTTTAAATGAAATGTGATCATGATTTGTTGCATATCTGGGAAGCTACAGATGGGTTTCTCTGCCATTCTGGAGCCATTGGGCTAGAACAGGAAGGAGACGGTGATTTGGATTAATAGAAATCTGAGTGTATTTGGAAAGCGAGGGCCCCTTCAGCTATTTATCACAGGAGCCACTTCATCCGTTTACACAGAGGAATGCACAAGAAAACACTCCGCAGCGTTTGTAATACTGATAAATTGTTTGCTGTCTGTGTCCATCAAGAAGGGAAGAGTCAAACAAATCGGGCTCCATCTGCCATCAGGAGCCCTTGTGGTCATTAAAAGAATGAAAAAGGAGGACTGAAGAGATGGCTCAGCTGTCAAGAGCGCTTGCTGGTCTTGCAGAGAACCCAAGTTCAGATCTGAGCTCCACATTAGATGGCTCACAACCATCTGTAACACCAGCTCCCGGGGAATCTGATGCCCCCTTCTGGCCTCCATGGGTACCCACACACAACCTGTGTATGCACACACATACATATAAATAAAAAAATTAAAAGACAGCTGAGGAAGAAAGAAGAACTGTTTGTATATCAACATGGAGAGAATATTATGACCCGGTATTATTTTTTTGAGACAGTGTTTCCCACAGCCCAACCTGACCTGGAACTTGCTATGTACCTAACGATGGCCTTGAATGTCTGATCCTCTTGTTTCTACCTTACAAGTGTTGAGATTACAGATATGTGGCACCATGCTTGGTTTACTTAGTCCAGAGCTTCCTGCAGGCAATTCATCCTCTCTACCAACCAATCTCCAGCCCTAGCCCTGACACAGTGCTAAATGCGAAGTAAATCAGCTTGTCAAAAACTATGTAGAAAAGGGTACCAAGGGTTATGATTAAAAATTTACATATGTAAATATTTACATGTATGTGTATAAATGGCTAATAGGAAATCTTAGAAAGATAAATTATTAATAGTGGATTTTTTTCTAGTTTGGAGGAAGCAGTTGGGAGTGCAAGAGTGTGAACTCAGATTGTTTTCCCTACAGGTTTGTACATGACCTTAACTATTTGGAATATATTCATAGATCACTTTTGCTTGTTTTTACACTTGTTTATTTACATATATTAATAAGAAGTTAATATTCTAAAAGGAAAATTTCATGGAATTATGAGAAACAGATTTCTTTTTTCCAAATAAGTAATACAAGATAACCATATCTCACTTTCTTGTTAGATAATGTTTAATTTAAGATACAAATTCAGGCTTTGAAGATAAAAACCAAGCAGCTCTTTCTAAGCAGACTGGAAGCAGCAGAAGCTTCTGCAAAAGAAACCTGTTTCTCAAGAGTTTCGTTTGGTCCAAGGTGTTAGCTCACTTAACAAAGTGCTTTCCATATAAGCATGGCAGCCAGAGTTTGATCCCCAGAACCCGTGTGTAAAACAAAACAAAACAGGCGTGGTAGCACGTGCTTATAATCCTGCTGTGGGAGAGACAGAAGCAGGAGGATCCCTTGGACAGCTCATATAGCCTGAGAACAGAACCGCCAGCCAAGTGACAGATAATGGCTCCCAAAAGCACAAGGTAGATGGTGCTTGGCAAACGACATACATAACTCTGCATACACATCCTAACACGTGCACATGCGTGCGTGTGCATACACACACATACACCAAAATATTTAAAAAAGAATTTAATTTTGCAGACAAGCTGAGCAGCTCTGTGCGAATTTTGAGTACCAGGGTGATAGAACCAGCGTAAATGAGCTGGGGTCCCGTCCTGAGGGTAACCATTTCAGCAGGAAGGAGACACAAGTCAGCACCTGTCATTTGGTTGTAACTACAAGGCTGAATGAATACTCAGAGGGGAAAGCCTTGGGCAGGCAAAGGAATGTTTCTCAGAATAATAATGGCAGTGATTTTTCTCAAGGGCACTTGAGGGTATAAACAATTTGAAGGGCCTTGATATGTCTAACACAGTGCGTCAAATTTCACTTTTTTATTGTTGCCAACTCTGAATTAATTTATACGGCTAAATTAAGCTATTGTGTCTGAGAAAAAAAAATCACTCACCAGATCCTGCCACACATTTTCCCCTTGCATTTGCTGTTTGGTGCAATCCACTGCTCCTCCACACTGTTTTACGGAAGCGGATCCATCAGTAGTCTTTCGTGGCAAAAACAACAGAGGC
>LOEQ01014596.1:0-17637 GCA_001685075.1 Bramus lutescens | reverse complement strand
GGGAGGGAATTGGGAGGAGGGGAGGAGATGGAAAATTTTAATAATAATAATAATCAAAAATAAATCTAAAGAAATAAAAATAGAATTCTCTCTGATGGCTTCATATCTAGGCTGTTTCTTTTGTCAGAGGGTGAGTATGGGTTTTCAAAGAAGTCTTCCATGTCCCTTTTCCATGAATTCATGTCAGTAGTCTTCTATATCACTGCAAAAGTGACTTCCTTGCCCTTTACACTCAGTTAGAGCGTGGATCATAGACTCCCACATGATTTCTTGCAACAGCAGAGATGTTAGTTGAATAATCCATGTGATTCTATTGTTCTACCCATTGGAATTCTCAGTTCTCTGTTTTCAGAATTGTTTGCCTTTGAACAACTAAGCATCATGTTTACCAAATGGAGAGTTGAAAGAGGGACATTTGGCAGCTTGCTGATAACCACAAAATGCCTATTCTTTTAGTTTATGAGGATGATTTTTTTCAATGCAAGTTGCAAACATGTCTTTTGCATCTGCCCATCTACAGCATGAGGAGTAAGAGAAATTTAGTATATATTCATCAAGGCTTTGTGGCTGTTTTATGCTACCAATGAATCCACAAGCTGAAAACCAAACATCTCTGGCAGCAAGCTTTTTGATTATATTTCCCCCTTTCTAATTAAATACATGCTGTATTTTAGTTTCTTGTGTTCTAATATTCATTTTGCCCAATTTATTGTATTTTAAAAGATAAATTATTTTGGGATATTGGAATATAAATGATGAGTAATGGTGAGAAGGGTTGAAGGCTACAGAGACAGAATACTTCCAAAATATGATGTTTTGTCATATGCGAAAGAGTCCTATTTTCTTCCTATGGATATTTTAGGGTAGTAAACTATTTGAAGTTTATATATGTGTAATAAATACAATTTTAAATAAAAATTGAAGTTTATCTGTGTGGTTTTCCACAATTTACTCCAAGCTTAATAAAATGTCAGGGTCTTAGAGAAATAGTATGAAAGCTATGTCTTTGAAGTGGGAAATCCTGTCCTGAAAATTGTAAGACAAAGATAGATTTAAAAATCTAAGTTAACTGCAATAAAGAAAGTAATACCAAATGCAGTTAAAAATATAGCAAATTCATAAAACTATATGTCAATATCCCTGTTGAACTAGATGCAGAATTTCTGAATAAAATGCTTCTATATCATTGAGACCTTTTGGGCTTTCCTCTGCCCATTTTAGCACGTCTACCATTGTCATTGTTCATCTAGGGGTATATGGGTGGATTTGAAAGGAATAACGGGAAGAGGCAAATTATGTAATTATGTTGCAATCTTGAAACAAACAAACAAACAAACAAAAAACCAGAACAACATCACCACCAACAACAGAAACACTCGGAAACTGAATTCAGAAATACATTGAAAAGATCATCCATCATAATAAAGATGTAAAGCTTCAACATGCATTAGTCACTAAATTTAATAAATTATAAAAACAAAACTTTAAGAAAAACGTGGTTTTCTCAAAAGATGTAGAAATAACTGAGTCAATGACCATTCTCACATACAAGAGTCCTTAGCTTTGGAGTGTATTTTTGAGTTCTCTTCTCAAACCACCAAAGAATAATTCTGCTTCCCTATGCAAACTTGATTTAATTCAAGTTATGCAAATAACCTCAGAATTTTAAGATCAACTGCATCATTAAATAATAATTATTCATATTTTTCCTAGCTCATATGTTTTTTTTAATTGAAAATTGGGTGGACAACTTTGGGGACACCTTTGACTTGTGTTTATCCAATTTTAAAGTCCATTTTCACTAGCACTTGCAAAAACCCACAAAGAAATTTCTGCTTTCAATTTGTGGCAATAAATATATTAGATGACTCTCTAAAATCTTTCCTACATAAAGATAAGAGAGCTACTGAACTGTATCTGTCTTTATAATTCAGGAAAGAATTCTTATAAGCATTTATCAGTCAAAGGTGAGATGGTCACTGGAATGTATTTGCCTGTGCTTAAAGCTTTTAGTGGGGTCAATTGTATACATGCCATGTGGCTGAGCTGTAGACTTGCCCCTCCAGGAGATTTGGATTAATGTGTTCACTGTCAAGTTCCACCGCACACTGGTATGTTTTGAAGACCCCATCATCAATCATACTGCTAGATCACTTGGTAGCTGAGGCACTAAGCAAACAAACACTCTTCTAAGGCAGGACACCTAGGGCCTTGGAGATCAACTCAGTAGCTGAGGGCAAAGTCCAGACCTCTCTTTCAGTAAACTAAACTTTCCACCACACAGAATGGAAATCCATTAGTTCACAGCAGTCCTGAAAAACAATGACATAGAGTACTAATCAAAGACAAATATACTATGGATTCAACTGACTAGTTGTTAATATAATAAATAATGGAGCAGAAGTAAATATAGATATTTTTACTATATAATCTGCAGTTTTATGACGAATTGGTGTGGTACATATTAGTAATTAATAATAATTACATAATACTACCTTTTTAGGGAATGAATGAATGGATCAATCGAGACCATGAATATCATTGGCTATTTCCAAAGAAAGCAAGGTAACTTGTCTATCATTAACAGAGCATACAAAAAGTGCATGAAAGTGCACCTTTTAATAAAATCCAAATGTTAATTTAGGGGGATTGGAAGAAACATATAAGACCATAACACATCTGACACATTGAGTCCAGATTGAAAACTATGCAGTCCAGTCACCTGATCTGGGTACAGAATGGTTTTGAAGTATCGATATCGAAGGGAAACACCATATACAAACTGAAAAAGAATTAGATCCTAGTAATAGTTATTATGCGCTTTCCTTTAGGAAAATGTCATATCGCAGTTTTATTTCGATAAAATTCAGTCTTGCTAAATATTTACAGAAATACAGGGAAAATGATTTGTCATCTATACTTTGTGATTCTATAAAAAGCAGAAGATGACATTGGCCACTGGGGTCGATTTTTGTGTCTCTTTCATTTTTGAGATTATAATATAGTTACATAATTTTCACCTTCCAGTTTTTTCCTCCAAAATATATCATTTACTTCTTTCTGTTCTATTTTTAAATTCATGGTCGCTTTTTAAAACTTAATTGTTGTACTATGCATAAATGTATTTTTAGGCCTATGTATGTATACTTATATATTAGTAAATATTACCTTCTCATTCTTTATAATATTACACATATACATGTTTTCATGGATGATCATTCAGTACTGAATAACCAATAGCTGTGCTCTTCCCCATTGACGACTACTGTTTCCAGTCCTAGCATTCTTATGCTTTCTGTAGTTTTTTGTAGAATTGAGGTCTTCTGGTCTTTCCTCCACTCATTTGTCATGTCTATTGACATTTCGTTCAGCTCACAACTGTACTTTGATTTTGGTGATGATTTATGGGTATAGCTTCTGTCATTCCAAGAGGACAAAATCTAACAGCATACTTTCTGATCTTTTGGCTTTTATGATCTTTCCACCCCTCTTTTGCAATGTTCCCTGAACCCCAGATGCAGATTTATCAGTTGGGACAAGGATTCCCAAATTCTTCTGCATTTTGAGTACTTATGCTTTTCTGTAATGGTTAGTCTGTTGTAAAGAGATCTTTGATTGATGATGTGTGAGGGCTACACTTACCTGTGTGTATAAAGACAAACGTATGTAGTTAGGGATTATGTTGGTTTAATAAAATAATGGTGTAGGGTTTTTTTTCCCCAAAATCTGTGGGTTAGGGTTAGGTGTCTTCTTGTGTTTTCACCATAGAGACTTACCTTCCTCCTCAGTGGGACTAAAGGAAGCACCTTTAGTCTATATTGCCAGAGCATGGGGAGGATGAAAACATAGATTAAATGTGATCTGATCAGAGAAATGGGAAAAACAAGTGTGATCTCTAATTAGGAATGGAAGCAGTATAAATACAAAAGAAAAGGGTAAGATGACAATAACGATGTCTGAAGAGTCACAGGAATCGTACGAGTAACTATCCACTTCAAAATCCATATAACATGTGTAACTCTGTGTATAAATAAAAATATATGGCTTCAATGAAAGTTCCTTATTTGTGTTGAGAATGCTCTCTCAAAGAGCCAAAGTAAATTTAACACAAAAACCATGGATTGGGCATGAGAATACATCTTTTGAGTTGTTGCCCAGAGATGTCCAACAGAGTACTCACATCTGAAGATGTGAAATATCTCAGATGAGAAATAAAATGCAATGTTTGTCTTCATGATTCTTAGATATTTCATTCAAATATGATCTTTTCTAGTTCCGTTCATTTACCTGCATAGTTCATAATTTTATTTTGCTTTACGGTTAAATGTTATTATATATTGCGTATATACCACATTTTATTTCCACCATTCCGCAGAAGAACAATTAGGTTCTTTCTATTTCATAGCGATTGAGGATAAAGCAGCAATCAACATGGCTGAGCAAGTATGTGAGAGTATATTGTCAAGTCCCTTGAGCATATGACAAGGAGTGGTAGAGTGGGGTCATATGGTGGATATATATTTTGCATTTTAAGAATTATCCATACTAATTTTCATATAGACTTCCCCAGCTTGCAACAGCAACAGCGAAGGAGAATTCCATTTTCCCTGCACCTCAGTCAGCATTTGTTTTCAGTGGTTTTGTAATGTTTACCTTTCTGTCTGGGGCAATATAAGTTTCTATGTTAAAAGCAATGTTCTGCTTTTCATTTTCTTAATTGCTTGGGATAATGAGCATTTCCTGAGATATTTCTTAGCCAGTTTTTCTTCTTTTGAGAATTGTGTTTAGCTCTCCAACTCATTTTCTGAATGGGTTGATTTTTAATGACTGTTTTCTGAGTTCTTGTATATTCTGGATAGTAATCCTCTGTCAGAATGTACAGCTGGGTAAGATTCTCTCCCACTCTATGAGCTTCTTCTTCAGTGGGTTGATTAGTTCTTCAGTTTGAGAGATGACTTTGAGTTTCATGAAGTCCCTCTTATAAATTGTTGGCCTTATTCTTTGGCAGATGAAGTCCTATTCAGAAAGCCCTCTCTTTTTCCTACATTATGCAACGAACTGCCAAGGTTTTCTTTTAGAAGTTTTAGCAATTCATGTTTAGTATTTAGGTCTTTTATCCATTTGGATTTAGTTTTTTTATGCAAAGTGATAGCTATGGGTCTAATTTCAATCTTCAGCATATGAAATTCCAATATTCTCAGCACCATTTGCTCAAGCTGATTTCTGTCCTTCAGCTTATGTTTTTGGAATATTTATCAACTATTAAATGGCTAAAATTCTCTGTGCTCATATTTGGGCCCTTGACGTTGTGCCATTGCTTTTTGTGCGAGTACCACTTTGTTCTTCCTTCTAAGGATCTGCAATTCATCTTAATATCTGGAGTGGTAATCCTCTTAGAATTGACCCATCTGCTCAGGATTGTTTGGGCTATCTGGAAGTCTTATGTGTCCATATGATCTTTAGGATTGTTTTAATTTTTCTATTTCTGTGATGACTGAGGTTGAGATTTTGATTGCAATTGTACTGAACCAATAAATAACTATTGGCCAAAAGAACGCTTTCACAATATTACTTTTACCAATCCATAAGCTCAGGATGACTTTCAATTTTTAGTGTGCTTTTCTACTTCATTCTTCATAGGATTAAACTTTTTTCGTTGTGGCATTTCTTCACTTACTTGATAAGAATAATTCCTAACATTTTTCCTTGAGGTTACTGCGGATGAGAGGATTGAGTTCTTTCTCTATATGTTCTTGTTGGTGTATGATGTGCTATTGATTTGTGCATTTTGATGCTGCATCCTACCACATTGCTGAATTTTTCTCTCCTCATTTCTGGAATTTTGCCGATAGAATGTTCTGTATCTCTAATATAGAATCATGTCACCTGCAAGTAGGGATAGATTAACCTCTTTTTTTAATCTATATGTATCTCTTTAATTTCCTTCTCTTGTCTTATTGTTCTTGTTAGCATTTTGAGCACATTATTGAAACAGAATGTGGATAGTGGGCATACCTGTCTCATTTCTGACTTGAGATAAATTGCTTCAATTTTTGTCCATTTAAGATAAGGTCGACCACAAATTTCTTGTAAATAACCTTTACTATATTAAAAAAAGTTTGTTTGGGTATCTTTTTTTTGCCTTAAATCCTCTAAGAATTTTATCAACAAAGCACATTGGATTTTCTCAAGGACTTTATCTGTTGAGATGATTATGTGATTTCCATCTTTAAGTCCATTTTTTGTGTTTAATTACATTTATGGGCTTGTGTATATTGAACCATATATTTTTCAGGGATAAGGCAACTTGGTCATGATAAATCTTTTGGATATATATATCTGTATCTCATTTATAATGATTACATTGAACATCTGTGTTCATCAAGGATATTGGCTTGTATTTTTTCTCTTTTCTTTCTCTTTGTCTCCTCCTCCTCCTTTCCTTCTTCCTTCTTGATATGGCTTTTCCTAATTTTGATATTAGATTTTAACTGATTACGTAGAAAAGTTTAGATATGCTTCTTTTGTTTGTTTGCTTTTTGTAATAGTTTTAAAAGGATTGGCTTCAAGGTTCTACTAAATTCTCCTAGGGTTCTACTGAGAACTCATCTGGCCCTAAATGCTTAGTTGGAATGCTTTTTGTTAATATTTCAACCTCCTAATTTCTTATGTATGTGTTTTGGTTGTTTATTTTTTCTTCATTTAATTTTTATGGTTTGGATGAATCCAGAAATTTATCCATTACTTTCATGTTTTACAGTTTACTGGTATACAATTTTTAAATATTCTCTTATAGTATTCTAAATTTTCTTAATGTCTGTTGAGATGTTTCCATGTTCATATATGATAAGGTTCAATATTTATTTCTGTTAGTTGGGCCAAGGGTCTGTCAATCCTGTTTATCTTCTCAAAGAATCAGCTCTCAGATTGGTTGAAAATTTGGATTTTTTGTTGTTGTTGTTGCATTTGTTTCACTGATTTCTACTTTGATCATCGCTGGATTTTGTCAGCTGCTGGGTTTGGGTTTAGTTTGTTCTTGTTTATTCAAATTATGATTGTTTTTTTGTTTTTGTTTGTTTTTTGATTGTTTGTTTTTGTTTGAGACAGGATTTCTCTGTGTAGTGCTGGTTGTCCCAAAACTCACTAGGTAGATCAGCCTGACCTCAAGCTGAGATCTACTACTTTCTGATTCTGGAAAGCTGGGATTAAAGGCATATGACACTACCACCATATCCAGTTTCAGTGTTCTATTTTTTTGAATAACATAATTTAATCATTTATTCTTTAATTATTCTCTTTTGGCTTAATTTTATAATTTAGACACTTAAAGCTAAAAAACCTCCCTTGTAAAACAGCTTTCAATAAGTCTAAGAGATTTTGTTAAGTTTTAATGTTACTTTATTTTCATGAAAATTTTTAGTCTTGATTTCTTCAGTGGCCCAATAATTATTCAGTAATATGTTGTTTAATCTTTGAGTTTACATACTTCTTAGAGTTCTATAAGTTATTTTTAAATTATTTTTCTGATTTAACAAACAGAATCACAAAGAAAGATAAATTAAATGTTTGTTAAATTAGTTATTTTTTTTACAGTGTAGTCAGAAGGATACAAGACTTGATTTTGATCTTTCTGAATTTGTAAAGAATTATATTATGTCTCAGGATATGATCTACTTTTGAAAAGCTTCTTTTTAGTATTTGGGTGAAACATTATGTGTCTATCTGTTAAGTTCATTTGATATTATTTTCTTGATTAACTATCTGTTCTCTTGTTGTATTCCTCTTTGCTTCTTCTGATTAGTTTCAGTTTGAATTCTATTTTGCCAGATATTTAGATAGGGCCTCCCACTTGTTTCCTGGTTCCATCAGATTAGAGTACTTTTGTCTGTCATTTTACTCCATGACTAAGATCTTTGAAGTTGAGATATGTATAACAGACAGACAGACTTTGTTACTTTACCTGTTCAGTCATTCTTTTCATTGGAGAATTGAGGTAAATGGTGTTCAAAGTTATTATTGAAATATATATGTTTTCTTGGGCATCACTCAGGTGTTTATTCTTCATGAATTTTCTCCTTATTTTATTGAGCTGTTTCTTTATATCTTCATTAGATCCTTGAATTCTTTAATGAAGTTTGTTATTGTCATTTTAAATTCTGTATACTAGGAATCATCTAGATAATTCTCATTGGAAAATATTTCTATATGACTGGTAGGATTGGAGAAAAGATACTAGTTTGATCTTTGATATTGTTTGTCTTTTTGTGATGAGATATGGTTATAAGGAATGTTTTTGTTAGTTATGACTCTGATATGGACACAGCAGAATGGGGCAGAGGAGAGAATATTTAAGTAGACTGGGCCTCTAGGCTCCAAGTTGTTTGGGTGGATGAAGTCATCTGGACACAGGAGATTGGGCTAGTATACAAGATGCCTGGATTATAACAACATCTTTGGTTTGGTAGAAAGATTTGATGTGGCATGTGAGGAACCTGCCTGTGAGGGGTTCACAGGTGAGTCCTAGTAAAAGTCTATTTATTGTTTTTTATTCAAGAAGTGGTGGGAATAGCATCCAGACACAGTGGATATGGGGATCATGCCAGAATTTGAGGTTTGGGGAGAGTGTATATTTGAAGAAGGTGGGTCAAAGTCTTCCTGGCTTGACTCAGGAAATAATGTGGAAGATCTGGCTGGTTGGAGAGTTGGATAGGGTGGTGCAGCAACCTGTGGGTGGAGGCACATAGGAAAGAACCTAGTAGAATCCTTGAAGTAGGCTGACCAAAGCAGGGGTGGCCAAACCATGGTGGGGCACTGGATATGGGACCTAGACTAGATGGAAGGGTTGGGGACGGTGCATATTTGGAAAAGTTATGCAGATTGGGGCAGAGGTCAGGAAGGCTTAGCAGGCTGGATCCTAGGGAAGGTAATGAATTATCTTAGCTATAAATGAGAGCTCATTATACTGTTCTTTTACATTTTATCTTACTTTTGAAGTTTCTCATGAAAATATTTTAAGATATTGATTTAAAATACATATGCTAATGGGACAGAACTTTCACTAATTACAGTGAATCAGTGCATAAGAAATACTGAAGAAATGAATTAGGAAAAGCAATCAACTGACTAAAAAAGTTAAGAGTAGACATCTTTTTATTTATTTGCAAGTAATGTATTTCCGAATTCTCTTTTGTAATCAAACTTATTTCATTTCATTCAAAGAAAATATTACTATGTTTTTCTAAACTTTAATGTAGAAAAACAAACCCTATGTGGTTATTCCATTAGTTTCAATGAGGAACTTGGGTTTTCACAAGATAAAATATACTGTGTTCTTTGAATTGACCAAGATATAATTTTTTGTAAAGCTAATTTCAGAATCAGTTTAAACTATTTTAAACCACATGAATACAAACTGAAAAAAGTGTGACATATTTCTAAAATTGATAGGTTTTATCTGTTCCAAAGTTGATTTTAGATCTTGAATACGTTTTTCTATTTTGAATATTATACTTAGTTATAAATGATTTGTGTATTTTTGAGGCTGTATCTATCAGTCTCCAGAATGATGAAAACATCAATCTTTGCCAAAAATAATAGCAGTAATTAAAAACATATTTACATGGCCTATCAAGAGACTTTTCAAGATGATTTTTATATAAGGCAGATGTTCTTTCAGGCTAACATGAAAGAATAATGCTGTCATGATTGTAAACAGTGTTCTGTGTACACTTCTGTCCTCAGTTAAACACAAGTTTTTGTTTTAATTGCTATTTAATGTTATTGTTCCTGGTTTTTAAAATAAAAATTAGATTTATTCACTGATTTTGATTAGTATGTATAAAGCTGGTGGAAATGCACCACTGATATTTGTATTTCTGCAGAATGAGTATCATTCATGATCTGAAATTAAGCGAAAAATGCCTTGAGGAATTCAACAGTAGATGTCTTTGAAAAATAATCATTGTACTTAGAGAAAGCACATCATTCAAATCCCCTAATTTCAGAGAAGGGGATCCAGCAATGTCCCTTGAACAGTGAACTAAATCCAAAATATTTTTTAAAAAATTATAGGAGAAACTGGACAGAAATGGCTCAAAGGTTGAGTACTTACTGCTTGTGCAGAGGACCCGGCTTTGCAGTACCTACAACTATCTATTATTCCAGTTCTAGAAAACCCCATATCTCTATGAAAACACAGACACACACACACACACACACACACACATACATACATATATATATACATATACATATGTATTACCTACAGCATAGCGTAATAATTAACATTTTCATGAATAAAAATTGTAGGAAGCATTTATGTACAGAAACATAAAGTAAGCAGTATTTACTATTGCTTGTATTGCTAGTTACTATTACTTTGAACAAATACATCCTTGCAAACATCTGTGCTTATTAAGATGGCTCAATATACATTTACAGTTTGGTTTGTACATAGTGATTTTATATCTTCCTCCAACTGTTGGCAGACATTCTTCTCACAACATAATTTTTTATGACTTTTTTGTGTTTTTTTGAGACAGGATTTCTCTGTTTAGTCCTGACTTTCTTGGGACTTGCATTGTAGACCAGGCTAGCCTCAAACCACAGAGTTCCAGCTGCCTCTGGCACCCAAGTCCTAGTATTAAAGCTATGCACCCACCACCCAACAAGACTCCCTTTGGTTGGTCTTAATCTTTCTGGGAACTGACCTCAAACTTGCCATGCCTGCATCAAGTACAATTCATGATCCTCCTTTCTCAGTTTCTCTAATACAAGGAGTATAGACGTGTTCACTATGTCTGGGTACTTAATTAGGCAGCAATAAGATGAACCCTGCATTCCTGAAGCACATCATCATAGCCCAACACACGTTTCACATAAAAACTAACTGTCTGAAGATGGTTAATATTTTGAAACTTATACATGAAGATTGGATTTTACCTTATATAAGAGTAATAGTTTGAAGAGAGGCTCAGATCATAATAAAGTAGAAATGAGGACTCACGTGGACACTTGCTACAAACACAATGCCTAAATAAGCTAACAAAGAACAGACTCACACCTAAGGTTTACATGTTCAAGAGCAAAAAGTCTTTATCATAGAGTATAATATTTCTATGTCAGAGTGATTTGGGGTTTATACATATAGTTAACTCATACATATGTTTTTTTCAGAAAATAGGAATTTAAATCTAACAATAAAAGCGCAAATCAAATGAAGAGGAGGAAATTACGATTCAGGATTATGGAAAGGTTTTTTGCAAATGGCAGGCCCTAAGGCTTCAGTTAATACGCTTTTGTTTCCTGGACGTATGAAAACTGCTACGCCTTAAATCACAGCACAGCAAAATTAGAAATAACTCCAGTGCTACCTCAGAGACCAAGAAAATAGTCTGAGATTCATTTGCTGGTATCAAAAGATTGCATTTTTACTTACTATTTATTACTTAAATTACTGTCATATCTGTTTACATTGTGATGGATATTAAATACTTTCCTAAGCATAACACCTATCACTTTTTGGCATTTAACCATCTTTATATAAACTATTAAAAATGACAGCTTTGTCTTTTTCCCTTTGAGCTTTCCTTTCAGAATTAAAAGCATTAGAGTGCACATATAAGGAAAAGCACTCAATTAGCAAGCCTTTATTGGCCACCTGTTCTGTCCCAGGCATTCGTGGTCATGTTCTAAAAAAAGAAACAATGGAAAGTCTCAGAGAGCATGTTCCCTGATTAGCTGGTAAAAGCCAACTAAGGCTATCATTACAATAGATTAAAGCCAATGCTGTAAAATTCAGAATCAAAGTGAGGGACGGGATGAAAAGAAGGTAGGGATTTCTAGGGGAAAAAAAATCTCAGCACTAGCTTGAGACTAGAACAATCAGTAGTAACTAACTATTCTGTAAATTCTGCATACTGATTAGAAGTCTGGAGAATATTTGGCTTAATAAGGTTCAACAGAAAAGATAAGGAAGGGAAAGCAAATCTGAGAAGACAAATTCTGTATTAAGGAAAACATAAATGAGTCCTAAGATTGAGGTTCTGGAGAGAAAGCCTAGAAGGCTTCTGCTGGGTCCATGAAGTCTGCTTTCTATCCAAACTGGAGAAGTTAGTTCTCTTTAGGATGCAAAGACTCTTTGAGTCAGAGTGCCTGCCTATCTTGAACATGTGCCTGGGTCCACCTCCAGTGCTACCCAACATGTTAATCTAATTCATAACAAAGTGGTAAATAAATCAGATTAGTTTTAAATAAAGATATAATATGATTAAGTCTGCATATCTCCTTAAGAACAAATCTATTTCTTCTTTCTTTTGTGTTGTTTGTAAGGACGCATGATTATAAGTGAATATTTGCAAGATTCAGACTCTGGGTATGCCTATGAGGGATCATCCACACTAGGTTAACTGAGATGCTAATACCTATCTCAATTACTAACACCTCACCTTGTGTACTGGAGGCCTGACCTGATCTGAATAAAAGAGACAGTAAAATAAGAATGCTAGGCCCTCTAGTCATCTTGACCGTAGCACAATGTGACCAAGAGCTTTTGTATCACAGTACTAAAGATGGTAATTCACAAAATGGGTCACATACAGCTCTATACATGGCACAAAATATGAACATTGAGTGGTACCCAGGGCTACACACAGCGCTATGAAGTGCCCAGTGGTACCCAGTCCTACATGGATTTGCTTTCAAATCCATTGAGAATTTTAACATTTCATGTTTCACCATTATACACTGGTAGATTAAAATCACATGGAGCAAATATTTCCAAATGTAGCAAATTGTGTGATCAGATACCTAGGAAGAAAATACAATTTAAAATGTTTAATGCAGTGACTGTAAATATTTTAAAATATGATTTCCCTTATCTTTGAAGTATATGAAATGTATAGGTTATATTATTTCTTCACATAGCCATAGTGGTCCTACATAATTTAATATTTTTTCAATATCAATACAAACCTTACTAAAGCCCTTTGCTCTTGTGACAACTCATTGACCAATATTTCCTTTGTGCTATGAAAAGCAAAATTCCTGCATGTGGACATAGACACACGCAGGCACATGTACATACACAGAAACACAAATAAATTAAATTTTACTATCTACATGTCTTAAACTCTTAAATCTTCCACTCCCATTCTTCATTCATTAAAAGACAAGATGACAGAAGACGGCTCTCTAGGCATAACCATATACCTCCTCCCTCTTCCTGTCACATGTGCTGTTAAAAGTTAGACGCTAACCAATGCCTGGTTTTCATCTGAATTCTAATACATTACACATGGATTTTCCCCCAGAACTAATCTATGATGAGCCCCGCCAGTGCTATATGTGACTATTCCAGGTTACCCCCATGACTTGCTAGGATGCCACATAGGTATCATTTTAAAAACTCATTGCATAATGATTTTTATATGAAGAGTTAGTGAGGAAATATTTTCTGGGGCATCATGTCCAGTGAAGTAGAATGGGAACAAATTTAGGAATAAGATTCCTTGCTGGACAGATGTCAATTGAAATTATTTTGCTGAGAAATAATTGGGTGTGAATATATGCTAGATCTCTCAGGAATATAAAATGTGTGTGCATATGCAAGATTTCCTTATCTTAAGCAACTATATTCTCAATGCTCTATCTTCTTTTCTTTTTTGTTTTCAGTTACTTTAAATGTTAGCTTGTGCAATCTTTGGAGACTGCGTGTCTTTGTGATTTATTAGTTTCCTTATTCCATTATTGTTCTCTTACTGGAAAAAGAAGAATTTCTTAAGCATTAAAGGGAAAAATTTTCAGCTTGGTGATAAGGTTTTATATAGCTTTTTACACTATCTGAACTTTGTCCTACAAATAAATCTTCTGACTTCCCCAGAGAAAAGGAAGGATAGGAAGGCTGGGAATATTTGGTATCAAGGTGCTTACAAATTGAGTCCAGAGGCTGACAAATAATCAGCAAGAGAATGCTCCCTGGTAATACACAGATTTCTGTAGCATTCATTTGGTTTAAGTCTGAAGAAGGATTTCTGAACTGTCCTTCACATTCCCCATTTCTAAGTAACTCCAGCTCCAATTCCCTATCAGGAGAATGCATGTTGGTTGAACTCCTCAAATGGCAAGATGTCCTCCTTATAAAATGTGACTTGAATTCATCCCAAGCCTTGATCTCCAGAGATTCAATGGAAGAGCATAAAACCTCTGATTTCCCCCTGACGCTTTGGTTGGCTTTTGGTTTTCTTGTCTGAGACTTGATTGTTTAGGCAGGAATCAGAACCAAGAGTAGAGATGTGAAATGGACTCAATTCATTGTGAATTATGTGTGTGAATTATGGCTTTTCTTTTTAGGATAGGAATGTATGAGTGTATCCTTGGGATACATGCGTTAGCATGTTATATATATATATATATATAAAATTATGATATATAAAAANGCATGTTATATATATATATATATAAAATTATGATATATAAAAATTATGATTATATATATATATATGTATAACTCCATATAGACAAAAACAGAAAGGGACTCTTGTGGTCACGGTCAGAGATTTAGGAGGGGTCATCATCTCACCTGATGGTGAGAAAAAAGAAAGGAACTGAAGACAAAGAATTCACTTCTCAGAAAGCCAAAGGTATGAGATGCACTAGGCTCTTGCTCCTTGGGAAACAATGACTTTTGTTGTTTTTAGAATAGTAAGTTTACAATTTTCCAGCAGGGAATTAAGCCTAAATCATGAGTTAGACAAATAGCAAGTCCAGTGAAGGTAACAGAGCTTTAATACCCAGGGGAGTTAGGCAAGAAGCTACTGTTTGCACTACCTCTTCTTCCAATGTGGCTGATCAGTGGCAAGTTCACAAGTTATTGATGTCACATGGCTATGATGTGACTTGGCCACACTGATGTCATGGTCACTCTATCATTTGTCTTGTTTGCTTCAGATTTGTTAAGTTTGGATTCTAGATTCCAAACCAATAGTAGTTCTATTACTTTCACAGAAGAAACTCTGGAATATAGTATATATGACTATAGAATCTGTTATTTTCTTTTATAGAACAATTGTTTTAGATTTCTCATTTTACAAATGTGCTTTTGCTTTTGTGTACATATGTGCAACATATGCGTGACTACTTCCTCAGAAGAAGGCATTTTATCCTCTGGAACTAAAGTTATTAATGGCTGTGGGTCACCATGTGGATGCTGGGATCAGCACTGATACCCTTTGCAATAGCAATAAGTCTCTCACACTGCCGGGCCATCTAGCACCTATTCTTTTCAATCATGATTTTATTATATTTTTGATGATGATATCTGTTTGGGGTATTATAGTTTTTAATGTTGTTCACCTCTGTTTTACCATACTATACTATTTCCGGCAACAGCTCTAGAGGGCTACTTTTACTTTTCTGGTGATATCAGGGGAGCCAAGATTAATTATTCTCTCATTAGCCTGCTTATTGAAAAATGTTTGGGGTAGCAACAGGTCACCCCAAATGCTTTCCCTATTGGATAGACAGGTGTCTAACATGCAGAATAACCTGAGTAATGCCATTAGAAATATATGTGCTCTGTTCCCAGCCTCCAGAACTTATGGGATAGGGGCTGAATTAAAAAAAAAAAACTTAAAGATCTGCAGCTCATTATTAAGGAGTCTTTCAGGTTAAAAATGTTTGCATAGATATAGAATGTATCTCATTTGAAATGAATAAAGGACTGTGGAAGGGCTTTGGGTTTTTTATCTTTACTTTGCTCTGAATCTTTATTTGCATTTTTATATGTTAAGTTGGTTAGTAATTTAGGTGTTTTGCTTTATATGATTTAAAAAATATTCTTAATGAACTTAAGGCCTGAGGTAACTGAGAGGACTTGAATTAAGAGTGATTCAGACTTGGGTCGGGGGAGACAGACCTCCACTTAGGTCACTGTTTCTGCTTTATAACTTCAGTGAGCAGCCAGAGAAGTTGACTGTGGCTATCAATTAAGGCAGCTGTGTGACCCAAGGGTAAATAAGTGTTTGTAAAAAGCCCTTCAACCGTCTGCAGTGTATGTTCCCGGAAAGGAACTGTGTCTTGGTAATGTCTCTACTACAAAAGAGAGAGAGATTTTTCCCATGAGGCTTTGTGCTCTACTCCATATGTAGCAATACAGGTGATTTTGATTATATGTTTTAGGTTTCTAAGAGGAAACAAACTCCATCTTTTTATTTTCCTCATGAAAACAAGTCAGAGGCCACGACCATGTTCTAGTGAAAATATTCAGATTGGGCAGTTTGGTGCCAAGGACAGTCAATACTAAACTGACTAAAATTTGCCCAGTCAAGTCTACTCCTTTTTAGGGACAGACCAAAAAACGGATAGGAAATGAAAATATTTGACTGACCTGTTTTACCAATGATGATGAGAAAGCATTGGAGCTAGTCTCACAGCTGTCTGTGGCTTTTCAATTAGCTATCATAAGAGACTTGTAGGTAGTCAAAGTGTCTTGGAGAGGGAAACCCGTCTCAGCACCACAATACTTGGCAATGAGCTGAGGGCACAGTAGACCTCTTCTCTTTGGGTTGCAGATGTTGGGTCCTAAGTTTGGCTCCTTCGTGTAGTGGGGCGAGAAATAGCTGTGCTAAGCTTTTGTGACAGGAGGCACAATGGTCAGGGTGAGTCACAAGTTTAGAAAGAACTACTTAGAGCACTTTCGATGTTTAGATTGTATTTTGATTTGCTATTACCAAAGTAGTTGCATGTCAATTAAGTATAACCTTCTCAAAATGTTCAATTCTCATTCTAGAAAAAGAAATATTTCTTAACAAACATTTTAAAATTATATTTCATGCATGTTACATTAGAGTTCATGGATTATTTATCCTACCATCTCTACCTTAAGATTTAAATTACCAGAAACCTTAATAAATTTCAAGTATTAAAACATCCAGATAGTTCATCAAATATACAAAAAACCAAAAGGTTGAAATTGGGAATAAATCTCTTCCTTCCTCCTTCCATTCCCCTCCACACACAAATACATGTGTGTGTGCGTGTGCACACACACACAGATACACACAGACACACATACACACACATAAACACACACACCTTAGTTAGCTTCAGGTATAGGCTCTTCCCACAGGTTATGAATGAAAAACTTCTAATATCACAAAGCTCACACAACATAGGTTAAACTTCTTCCTCGGCCCTTTAAATTCATGTTCAGTAATTCACTAATATTATGTTAAATAGTTTATTTGAATTATTTCTTTTTTTCCTTTCTAAAAATATTTTTATTAATTCTCTGGGAATTCCACACATTACATTTTGATCACATCTCTTCCCCTCTTCCTCTCCAATCTTCTCCCAGATACATCCCTCCAACTTCGTGTCTTCATTTCTTTTTAAACCTATCAAATGCAATTTTGCTGCCTCTAGATTTTATGGGAGCAGGGAAGTATATATCTTAATTAAGGGAGCCATTTTAAGGTTGGCAAGAAACTTGACTTTAAATTATTTCTTTTTCTTTCTTTTCCTTTTTGTTTTTTGGAGCCAGGGTTTCTCTGTGTAGCTTTGGAGCCTTTCCTGAAACTCGCTCTTTAGAGCTGGCCTCGAACTCACAGAGATCCACCTGCCTCTGCCTCCCGAGTGCTG
>LOEQ01014595.1:0-17638 GCA_001685075.1 Bramus lutescens | reverse complement strand
TTGGGTATATTCTCAAGAGTGGTATTGCTGGATCCTGGGGTAGGTTGACTCCCAATTTTCTGAGAAACTGTCACACTGATTTCTAAAGAGGTTGCACAAGTTTGCATTCCCACCAGCAATGGGTGAGTGTTCCCCTTACTCCACAACCTCTCCAGCATAGGCTATCTTTTTTAAAAAAAATAATGTGTCTGCTATTCAATGGTATTTTCTTAATTGTTTTTAAGATTAGCTCTATCTGAGGATGACATTGAGAATTAAATAAATATTCCTTTTATTGTCTCTTATACACTGTAACTTTTTATGGGATCTTTATTCCATTTTGTTCTTATCCAAAATTAACTGCACAGAATCTGTCTGATAATATCAGAAGATACCTAAGGTTGGAGATGTACTTCAATGATAGTTGGCTTTTCTAGTATACAGGAAGTTCTGGAATTTAACCTGAGAAAGGGATAGAAGATATACGGTGTCAGGGGGATCATGGTGAATATTTTCTAATACTGTACTTTATGATTCTTCTCATTCCGGTGTCAAATTTTTCCCTCTTACCTCATCTGTGACACATCATCAACCATGTGGGGGTATTTTGTTTTCTCAATTTCCATCATATACAAATGATTTTACATCTTATTCTTTTTAAAGATTTGAATATTGTTATTCTACTTAAACACTTTTCTTAATTCATGTGCTCTAATTTCAGGACATTTGTATTTGCATTTTACTTTTGTCAATATATAGAACTTGCCTGAGGATCAAAAGTTAAAATAGCCATACTGGTCAGGCTTATAGAGCATGCAGCAATAACACATATCTTTAATCCCAGTAGCCATGCTAAGTTACCACAGAAACCAGACAGTAATACTACATACCTTTAATCCCAGAATTAGAGAGGATTGTAAAATGGGAGAAGATAGCTCTTAGGCTCAGGCTCATTCTGAGATTATTAGAGGCAGGATCACCATTTCGAACTGAGGTCAAGGGACGAGACAGTGACTGACTGTTCTGCTTTTCCGATTTTCAGGTTGAACTTCAACATCTTTTCCTGAGTTTTTCTGAACCATTCTTTGGACTTTATTGTTAATTAGCCCTTATCATTGATCATATCAAAATAATTCAAGTCTATGCCGTTGAACTGATTTCATCATGGCCTTAATCACTGTGACCTGAAGTTAGTGCATGTTTTTTCCCCCCCCAGGTACTCACAATGTCTGTTGTAGAACAAGGTTCATAAGCAGTTGTTCTTTAACAACAACAACAACAAAAAACTTGTTCCATCATTTAATACACTGTTAATAGTGTAGTAAATGCAACTTGAGTGAAATGCATGCGTTGAGTGATAATAATCAGGGATGAAGGATTAATTTATTACCCTTATAGTATACCATTTTGGAAACACTAGGTACTTTCTTTCTCCTCATTATGGGTGCACAGGACCATTAGGACATCATTACCTGTGTGTTTTTGTTTGTTTTGATTGTTCTCCATATGGCAGAGGGAAAATCCCTCATTCTTTTACGATAATAAAACATTATAAAATGACATTTTTCTTGTTATTAAGTATATTAACACAATTTTTAGTCACCAAATCTGAAAATAGTAAAGAGTAAAGTGTAAGAAACAAAATAAGAAAGTAGAAAGAAAAGAACATTTCATGCCAGAGTAGATTTAGATCATTAGAATATTAAGTTTACCTGAATAATGGCTAAAATCACAAATGTCATCAGAAGTACATAAAATGATATTGCCACACTAGCAAATAAATCTTCCTAATAAAAAATGAATGGTGCATGGAAATGACGTGAGTTGAACCATAATAAAATGATTCTATGGAAGTTAGTTCTATGTTTTATATTTGCATTGGGCAAATATATGTTTTTATATTGTATGTTGCTAATGACAAAGAGAAGAATGTGGAACAATAAATCATGAATAATCTCTCCTTTTCAAACTCAACCATTTCAGTATTCTTTTACTTATCTTATAAAGTACGCTTAATTCTCCTCTTGTCTAACACGAAGACATAAATGACATGAATTTACTTTTATCACATAACTGCCTCCTTTGTAATTAAAATTAATGTCATCATAATCATGTTCAAAGTAATTTATTGTTATTATCAAGACATACTTCATTACACAAAAAGTGACAGCAAGAGTTTTTCTCTTGTGTGGGCCAGTTACCTATTGCTCAACTCCCTTTAAGAAAATAATGTAATTATTTTAAGCCAGATATGGTGGTGAATAACTGTGATATCACCATTTAGCAGGCAAGAGGCCTGAAAAACATGGATTAGCCTGAGTTACGTAAGTAGACTCTGTCTCCCAGGCACAAAGGCTAGATGAGTAACTCACAGACCAAATACTTGTCTAAAATATATGAAGCCCCATTTCACAAAAATGAGTTTTACATTTTATTATCAAAGGTAAGGGTAAATATGAACATGCCTAATCTTAAGAAAATAAACACTAAATATTCAATATTTTAATTTGTCTAATCTTTTTCAAAGATTTAATATAGGGTAGATAGACAAAGGACAGACTTCAGACTGAGTTTACTTTATGAGATGTCCTAGTTATAATACCGATGCCAATCAAACCTCATTTGAATGGAATTTAGTTAATCCAGATGCTGTGGTAATTAAGTTCCTTGTTAATACTTACTAAGCATACAACAGTGCTCTTTGGAGGATCAACAGAGTATTATTGGGGTCACTAAAAACACCATTAAAACTAAAATATGAGGGGATGATCATGCCCAGATAATTTCAATGAAATACAAATGGCTTACATTGCATACTTAATCTGATCATTATCTAATTTCAAGAAATGAATGAATTTGATGTGAATTGCATCATTCACTTGTAGACTAAAGATGATGATCCTAGTCTTCCACAGGGAAACTCATTGAACTTGTAATGTCTTTCAAAATGGGCATTATATGCTTTTCAACTGAATAATGGATAAAGAAAATGTGGCATATTTACACATGAGAGTACTACTCAGCGGTAGAAAACAATCATATCTTGAATTTTGTATGCAAATCGATGGAATTAGAAAACACTATTCTGAGTGAAGTAACCCAGACCCCATGAAATTAATATGGTATGTGCTCACTCATAAGTTGATATTAGCTATAAACAAAGGGCACTGAGCCTGTAGTTCATGAATCTAGAGAAGCTAAGTAATAAAGTGAACCCAAAGAAAAACATATATAAACCCACCTGGAAATTGTTAACAGACAAGATCTCCTGACAAAATTGAGAGCATGGGGGCACAGAGTAGAAGGAAGGGGAGATGGGGAAAAGGCGTGGAGAAGGGGAGGGTTGAGGAGAACTCGAGGGAATGGGATAGTTGAGATGGAGGAAGGACAGATATGAGAGCAATGAAAGAGATATCTTGATTTAACGAGCCATTACGGGATTAGCAAAAAATCTGTCTCTAGAAAAATTCCCAGGAATCCACAAGAATGACCCAAGCTAAGACCCTAAGCAATAGAGCAGAGGGTGCCCGAAATGGACTTGCTGTATAGTCAGACTGATGATTATCTTAAATATCATTATAGAACTTTCATTCCACAACAGATGAAAACAGGAAAAGACCCACATCAGAGTACTGGACTGAACTCCCAATGTCCAGCTAAAACGTAGAATGAATAAGAATATAAGCAAAGAGATAAAGACCATGAAGGGTTCCTCCACTGAAACAGTTTGCCTGTGCTAATGGGAGTTCACCAAATCCAGCTGGACTGGGAAGGAACAAGCATAGGACCAAACTTGTCCCTCTGAATGTGGCTAGGGCAGACTGATGGTCCACTGGCAGTAGCACTGGGATTAATATCTACTACATGTACTGGGTTTTAGGGATCCTATTTTCTTTGAATGCATACCTGGCTGAGCCTAGATGTGGTAGGGAGGGGCTTTGGACCTCCCACAAAGTGAAGTGCCTTACTCTCTCTTAGGATTAGAGGGGGTTGGGGTGGGAGGATTTACTGAGGGAATGGGAGAAGGGGAGGGAGTGGGAATTTGCATTGGTATTTTTTGAAAAGAAAAAAAAGCAGGTCATAACAAAGCATAAAAATAGGCATCATATATTGAGAATACATGTTTACAGTTTCAAAATGGTTTTTATCAAAAGACCAACTGTCTTCTTAACTATGAAATGCTTCTAAGTAATTTTCCTAATTCTTTATCATTGACTAAGGCTAAATCATTGTTGCTAAGTTGTTGAGAGCATGTCTGTATTTTAAAATAATTCATTATTAATCTAAATGAATGTCAAAATAAGAATATGTCATAATTATATATTTATTTCTTTGTACATGTTTTATATTAAATATCATTGGAAAACTAGATATAAATGATAATATTTGTTACCAAAACTAAGTAGATTATTTTCTTGTATTGAAATTATTTTTTTACTCTTTGTTTATATGGATACACTTACTTAAATACATATATGACATGCACAAAACTTTTCTGGATAAGTCCTCCCTCATATTTTTGAAATATATTATTAATTTTAACTCAATTGTCTGTTATAGTACTTTACAATTATTAATATGCTTCTGTTTAAGCCTTATTGTTGCCACATAAGCATATATAAATAAATATTCAAGTATATTTACTGTTTTAAAATGTTTATGTACATTGTTAGTGTGTAAAGTTGTGTTTCTGGGAATTCTTATCACTGTGGGAATTTATGGATCTCTGAGCATATGGTCTAGCATCTTTCTTTATCGCTATTGGTTTTATCAACTGTAATGAATTGTTTCTTCAGGTGCCTAGAACTTTCATTGTTTTAGCTCAAAAAACTAATGGACAAGTCCTCAATATCTATTAGTCTCTTTCCTTGTCCATACTCGAAACAAAATTGCGGTCTTCCTTCAGATTAGCACACAGGTATTCTTCATGCCTAGTAAAAGGCAGTTTACTATATTGGATTTACGTTAACATAGTCATTGTTACCAGGTATTACACCTACTGGGTTTTATTTCTGCACAATTTTAACAGTATATTCTAATTTTATATAGTTATGGGTCTTCCGAACACAACTTTGCACAATTTTATTATGTACTTATGTTGTCTCCAAAATTAAAGAATAGAAAGTGAGATTGAGAATAATTTGATTGGGGAAAAATTTCTTGTTTTTGGTTAGTGGTTAGAAAAGTGAAAATCAATGTCTTGACTAGTTGAAGATGAGTGATTCTAGACATATTGTATAAAGTATGATGGGTAGAATAAATTCATGAAAACAGAATATTAATGTACTTTCTATGAGTATGCTTATTTGATCTTCTTGGTCACTATCATAGCAATTGTTATTTGACATGGCTCTGAACTAAAATCATGCCACATATCATGTAGATGAGATTATAATGCCATCAGAGGTCAGCCTGTCATCCTGACAGCCACCTTAGATGGCTAGTTCACTGAAGTAAGATTTTTGACTTTCTGGTAGCCTGTCTCTTAAATAAGAAATATGAAAGCACTCTGTATGAAATTTTTGTATCCGTGGTTATTCTTTCTTTGAAATTCCATCAAATACTCAGTACAAGTGTGTCTCTGAGTTGTCTTCATATCCCTTCAAGTTGCTAATCAAGATCAGCAGAAACAGCTGAGGGATTAATGCAATAATAGGTAATGTCTATTGTTTGGTGGATAAAATAACAGCCATTATTTCCACCATAAATAAAAGACACTTCTGGCATTGATAATCAATCTAAACAGCAAAAATTCTGTTATGTGACCATAGTTATTTTAATAAGTGGTATTAGTGTGGTACAGTCACTATTACTCAAGATGGCTTCTTTCAAGTTCCTAATATAACATCTTACTTTTATAATTTCCTTTAACCACTTACTATAAAAAATAGAAAGTTGTCTTTTCTGTAACTATGTCCTTATAATTTCTCCATGCTATTAGGGTCAAGAATTGGTCGAGAGAGACCTGTATTGTAAAAAGAGATGCAAATAAAATAGGAAAACCAAGTAATAAACAAAGTGCTTTTTCTCACTTTGATGATTTATACAAATACACATAGAATAACATGGAGAAACCCTTACAATTGGATAGTGTTATCAGATTGAAATATATACTTTTGCATGACATATTTGCACTTTACATAACAATCATCAAATCTTTATCAATGACAATGAAATGATGCCTAACAGTATTCTGCTGTACACATAGATCAGTGCCTGTTCCAGTTGTCATCAGAGAAGCTTTACCCAGAAACGGATGGAAACAGATGCAGAACCACAGCCACAGATTAGGTAGAGCTCAGGTAATCCTTATGAAGATGGAGGAGAAAGGATTGTATGAGCCATTGGTGTCAAGGGCACACAACAAAACTCACAGAATCAAATAAACTAGACTCATACTAAACCGACAACCACGGAACATTCATGGGACTGAGTTAAGCAGTTTTGTAGTTTGGCCCTCTTGTGGTACTCCTAACTCTAATGGTATAAGGGGCTGTCACCAACTCTTTTACTGACTCTTGGTACCCTCCTCTTCAGACTGGATCTCCTTGCCACACTGTGATATGGTGGGGGGAGGAAGGGAAGTGCTTAATCTTACTGCAACTTGATATGCAATGTTTTGTTGATACAATGACAGACCTGCTTCTCCAAAACAGAAATGGAGGAGGTGTGGATTGTAGGATAGGAACAGAGGGAACTGATAGGGTACTTGGAGGAGAGGAGGGAGGGGAATCTGTGTCCAGGATGTAAAATAAGTAAATAATTTACTTAAAATGCAAATATTTATAGACTAAGAAATAAGCATTTTCCAAAAAAATTTTGAATTCATATTTAAACATTAATCACAATCATGCCATGCTATAACACTTGCTGAAATGAATAAAAAATCTGAAACTTGGTTGCTATTAAATTAATTTGGCTCTTATTAGTTTGTCTAGATTTTAATGGAATCTCTAGAACAATGGTTCTTAACCTGTGGTGGCAACTCTTATGGTTGTCAATTACCCTTTCACAGGTGTCACATCAGATATCCTGCATAATAGATACTTATGCAACAATTCATGACAATAGCAAAATTAGAGTTATGAAGTTTCAGTAAAATATTGAATCATTGGTGGTTACCATAACCTGAGAAACTATATTAAAGTGGTGAAGTATTAGAAATGTTGAGAACCACTACACTAGAGGGTAGTGTTATACATTTGTTTCCCAGCATAATAATATGAAAATTGACGGAAGTTTTAAGTGGGTATAATAAAAAGTCCTTGAGTTATACTAGGAATGCTTGATCAAATGGAACGTTATTTTCCTGAGAAGATTATCTGGATAGAAGATGTAAAATTGAAATAAACCTCTGAATTGCTCTCTGGCCTTTTTGTTCATATTCTGTGATCTTTTCATGAAACCAGAACTTCTTCCATGATATGACTAAAACATGTATTTTCCTATCATCCCTAATTTGGGAAAAATCCCAATATCATATTCTTACAAATTCATTGACTTATTTAATTAAACACATCATTGCCATTTATTTTATATATAGTTATTTTGGTCATTATATTTTACCACTGGAACTTAGTAAAAAATAATTTACCATGATGTTTAGAACATTAATAAGAATATTGATGGTGTAGTTTCAAATTTCAATACATAGATATATTACAGTATATACAACACAAATGATATAATAATACTGGAAGAAAATATAAATTATAAAATGCTAAATATGCATGTTTAACAATTGAATTGAAAAACAACACTTAAATATTTAATATATCATATTAATTCATTATTTCCTGAGTCTTTCAATATTTTCTGAAGAAAAAGAAAATGTAAGTGGTCACAGATGAGAAATATTTTGAGCACATTCCATTTTGATCATTATTTTTTGTAATAATAACAGTTATTTCAAAGATGATTTATAAAATATTATCAAAAGTTTGATTTTATGAATTAAAATATACTTGAAAGTTTCACATGAAATAAATACATTAATCAAAATTACTAAATGTTTACCAAAATGAGCTAAATATTTTCAAATGAAGTATTGAAAAGCTAAAGTTTTGTTACTAAATTTTTTAATATAATCAGAATCACACATAATATATCCTCTTAATAAATATTATATTTTTAAATTTAAACTTCTAGGTGTTCTGTATGTCTTTATGTGATTCAATCTCAATATTCTATGTGGAAGCCCAAAAATGTGAGGCTATTTCTGCCTTGTATGAAGGTCAGAAAGTTTCAGCTCGCTCAAAGTTGTTAACAAGTGTAACTACACATCCTTACCTAAGGTGTGGTTAGTTGGTGTTTTGGACATGAAGATGACTCATACAGGTTGATTTCATCTACCTGACCAAAGATCAGAGAACTTTTGCATACTTCTGCTCCATGTTTTGAATTAAGAGTTTTGATCTAGGGAGTGGTGGCTTTAGTATACTTGTTCTAGGGTGGGAATCACTGCCTAAAAACAGAATGCTTTTCTCAAGAAGTGATGGCTTGATGTCTCAAAGTACTGAAGCAAGTACCTGTTCTAGTTGTCCTTTGTATCATGTTAAAGTAGACTTTATCTTCTTCCCCTCTTTGACTTAGAATGTAAAAAATGAATGGAAATATTAAATCATCTACAAGACACTCTTTTCAAGAAAGCAATTTTATATTTTTCATTAATTACATATCTATACAATAGGTAAGATGATCAAATTTGTAATTTATTATTTTATATTGATCCTTTCTTTGATTTGCATGTATATACTATATATTTCATTATGTATAGAAATAGTATTTTCTCTGTCTGTTAGGTTTAAGCTACATTATTTCCTAAGATATATGATAAAAACAGGTACAAGGCAATCAGAGCTAATAGGATTTAAAACAAATAGAAAGTTTTAGTTATCATTACAATCCTGTCTTGCTCATGCAAATGTTGAGAACATTGAATTTACAAATGGGAACTACTTGAATCAAGCCTATTTGAAATGTCATTTTTAATTTCTCTCTCTCAAGTCTTCATCAAAGTTGATCCTCTTGATTGCTGTTACCGCCTGAAAGAAACTTACTATAAAGATTCTCTTGCTACTCTCAAATTTCAGTCACCATTTAGCACAATCCATTTAGTGTAATAATTTCCAAGGACAAATATTAATAGCTAAAACAGTAACTATAATATCCTTCTTCATAACAGTTTTTAAAACAAGATGAATAGCACACACCTTATATTTCATGTAAATATAAATGAGGTATATCAGGCTTCATTTAATCTCTAAATTAAAACACACTGGTATTTGTTCATGTAGAGGAATATTACAGCATCTTTCCCAAACTAAAACAGGATACCCCTGTGAAGGTAGACTAAGGTTACAGGTCAAAAACTAGTCTGGATTAAAAAAAAAAGTCCCCTTACTAGATAATAATCAAAATACAAATCATACAGAATAAAAAAGAATATTATGAGCGGTAAAGAAAAATGGTCAAGTAACATATAAAGTTAGATTTATATTAATTACACCTGACTTCAATGGAAATCATAAAAGCCAGAAGGTCTGGGGCAGATGTGCTGCAGACACTAAGAGACCACACATGCAAGCCCAGACAACTATACTCAGCAAAGCTTTCAATCACCATCAATGGAGGAAACAAGATATTCCATGACAAAATCAGATTTAAAGAATACCTACAAACAAATGCAGCCCTACAGAAAATACTAGAAGTAAAACTGCAACTAAAGTAAGCTAACTGCACCCACAAATAACAAAGTGGTCAGAAAACCTCACAACAACAAAACACAAGGAATCAAAACACACACACTACCACTGAAAATAACAGGAATTAACAATCACTGCCCATTAATATTTATTAGTATTAAAGGATTCTATTCACCTATAAAAATAATACAGGCTAAGATTATGGATGTGAAAGTAGGATCCAGCCTTCTGCTTTATATAAGAAATACACCTTCTGCTTTATATAAGAAAGACAGTTATGACTATAGAGTAAAGGGTTGGGAAAAGATTTTCAAATCAAATGAACCCAAGAAACAAGCAGGTGCATCTCTCCAAATGTCTAACAAAATAGACCAAACAAAAATCAATCATAAGAGATGGAGAAGGACACTTTTTACTCATAACAGAAACAATCCATCAAGATGGTGTCTCAGTCCTGAACATCTACGTCCCAAATACAAAAGCACCCATATATGTAAAAAAAAATCACCAAAGTTTAATTCACATATCAAACCCCACACATTAATAGTAGGAGACTTCAATTCCCCACTCTTCTCAATGAACAGGTCAACCAGACAGAAACCTAAAAGAGGAATAAGAGAACTAAAAGATATCATGTCTCAAATAGAATTAATAGACATCTACAGAAAATTTCACTCAAACACAAAAGAATATACCTTCTTCTCAACACCATATGAAATATTCTCTACAATTGACAATGTACTTGACAAAAAAGCAAAACCTCAACAGATATAAGAAAAAGGAGTGACCACCTGTATCTTGCCAGATAACCATGTGTTAATGTTAGAATTTAACAACAACAATACTCTCACAAAATCTAAAAACTCATGGAAATTGAACAGTGAACTACTGACCACCTCTGGGTCAGGGAAGAAATAAAGAAAGAAATTAAAGACTTCTCAGAATTCAACAAAAATGAAGGCACATTGTACCCAACCTATAGGACACAATGAAAGCAGTGCTAAAATAAAAGTTCATGACACTAAGTTCCTACATAAAGATAGTGGAAAATCTCACACTAGTAACTTAAAAGCACACCTTAAAGCTTTAGAACAAAAAGAACCAGGCTTATCCTTGAGGAGTAGAAGACAGGAAATTATCAAATTGAGGGCTGAAATAAATAGAATAGAAACAAACAAACAAGCAAAATACAAAGAATCGATGAAACAAAGAGATGGTACTTTGAGAAAAAACAAGATAGACAAACCCTTATCCAAACTAATCTACAGGCAGAGTGGAACATCCAAATTAACACAATGAGAAATGAAACGAGTTACATAACAACAGACACTGAGAAAGTCCAGAGGATCATTAGGTCATACTACAAAACCCTGCATGCCCCCAAAAAGGAAAATTGCACAACATACAAAAATCTATCAATGTAATCCATTAAATTCAGGAACAAGTGCTGCGGGACAGGCCACTTGTTGGTTCCCGGCTGCCTTGATAGCTTAGACCTAAAGTAATCACACAGAAAGTGTAACTGAATCACTGCTTGGGCCATTAGCTCTACCTTCTTATTGGCTAATCTCTTACATATTAATTTAACCCATGTTTATTAATCTGCATATTATCACCACCAGATATACAGATTGGTGTACCAGCATAGTTTCAGCACATTTATCTTTGGCATCTTCTCCATGATGTCTCTCTCTGACTCAACTTTCCTCCTCTCATCGTTTAGCCTAGCTTTTCCTGCCCACCTAAATTCTGCCTTGCTATAGGTTCAAAGCAGTGTATTTAATCATTAATGGTATTCATAGCATACAGAGGGGACTCCCACATCAAACAAGGCAAGGCTAGCCACTATTTCTCAATCTATTTGCTATAGTACTTGAAGTTTCGACCAGAGTCATAAGATGAAGATCAAGGGAATGCAAATTGGAAAAGTAGTAAAAATATTACTATTTGCATATTAAATGATAGTATAATAAATAGCCTTAAAACCTCTTCCAGGCAACCCTTATATTTGATATACACTTTCAGTATGGTGACCAGATACTAGATTATTCAAAAATCAGTAGTCCTCTTCTGTACAAATGACAACTGGACTTAGAAAAGAATAGGAATCAGAGAAAACATTTCATTGTAGCCTCAGATAACATAAAATAACTTGGGGTGTTCTAAAGAAATCAATAAAAGAATTATGTTTTAAAGACTTCAAGTATTTGAAGAAAGTAATTTAAGATGTAAAGACTTACCATGGTCATGGATCAGCTAATTACACATACTACAAGGAGTTGTCCTAACAACATTCCAATTCCCATAAATATTTCTACAAAATTATTTATAGATTTTAACATGGCAATTCTCAGTTTTATATGTGTCTTATTTAAGGTTTTTGTTACTCTAAAAAGACACCTTGAGCAGGGTAAGTCTTCCAAAAGAAACATTTATTGAAGTAGTAGCATACTATTCAGAGGTTCGGTTCATTATTGACAAGTTGGGGAGACTGGTGGAAGTCATGGTGATGCACAGGAAGACATGGAGCTAGCTACACCTCTACCAGAAGGCAACAGGAAGGATTCTCAGACACTAGGTAGTATTTTTGTGATATACTTTGGTTCCCTACTGCCAGCGTATCTTCCCTACAACACTTGTAGTGGGGAAACCTTTCCCCTCATGGATACAACACTTCTATTGGAGAAATCCTTCCCCTAAGAGATGTATATAGTGAATTATGTACCACTATATAGGCTGTCAGTACAAGGTCTGGCCCAGATTTAATGTGGATCATCTCTCCTAAAACATCTGGAATAAATTTTATTTCCCCACCGCAAATGCTTTAATTAAGAAAACAAACTTCACAGGTGAAAATCTTCTTTGAATTTTACTTAATTTCAGTTGTAGTCAATTAGATGACTAAAAATTGCTGTCACATAATTTATAATCAATCAATACCTCTGCTTTTCCTGTTTTTATTCTTTTCAGTCAAATTACATATGTTTTTTAAATTTTTTTAACTCCCTTGCTTATGTTAATGACAAATAAATTCAAATTTTGCTTCTAATTTAAAAGAACCCTCTTAATTTTCTTACCATTATGTTGATTCATAGCATACTTATATACAGTGTAATGTTGTATGTTGTTTCTACATCCTATTAAAGTCATATTTTATTTCTCTCTCTTTCCATCTCTCTCTGTCTCTATCTCTCTCTGTCTCTCTGTCTCTCTGTGTGTGTGTGTGCGTGCGTGTGTTTGGGATGTGGGGGTGTGAAGAATCTGTAAAATTCATTCTGTAAAGTCATAAAATCATATAATTTTCTGTGCAGAATTTTTCTCTAAATTCAGCAGTACTTTCTGAGGAGAGAGGGAAGACTTAGCCAGTAAACAAATGATGTATGTTTAGAAAAACTTTAAACTTACAAGATTCTATCTCTAATCTAGAAGTTGTAGACCACGATTATGGTATAACACTTTCTGATGACCTGAGGTGGTTAGAGAAGTGACTTTCAGATCTTTGGAGCTATTTCTGCATCCCAAAATGGGTTGCAGTAATACAGTTTTGTAAGTGTCTACACAGAATAGGGTAGGAATCTCATGAATGTAGTTGCCTTTCAATAATCTAAAGTCCTTTAAATTACTTTTATCTATTCTCTTGAAACACACTTAAAGAAAACTCATTGTTTCCCAAGTTGGACTTTGGTAGAACTGATTTTGAAGTTTGTCACTGATTTCCCATCTGGGATGAACAGATTTGTTTAACCTTCCCTAGGAAAACATCTCATAAAATAATTGTTGATAGATGCAATTTTATAATTTTCTTTGTTTGTGACTAAGAGATATTATATTGAATATTTTTCTCTTGTTTTACATTTTATTGGAAAAGAATTCTGCCTTTTTAGTGATATACAATTTCTTTAGAATAATGCTATAGTTTTGGTGTTTATTTTGTCCTTTCTGTCTGATATCTGATTACACATCTCTCTTTGATTGGAAAGAGGGTCTCATTTTGAAGCTGTGTAGCCCAGTTGGCCTGGATTTATGTAAATCAGACTAGCTACAAAGTTGTAGAGATTAGCTTGCCTCTGCTTCTTGATTGCTGGAACTGAAGCCATTCACCATGAAAATCAAAGCTAATTTTTATTAAGATTCTTTGTTTCCTACTGTATGAAGAGCATCAATCTATAATGATAATTCTAAGTGTTTACTTTTTATATTAAGGTGCAGGTGATTCATCATAGTCTTATTTCAAAGATTTCAAAGTGATCTTTGTTAATTTGTCATCTGAAAATCATTTCCATGATAAAACTTTTAGAGATTTTTACAATTTTATTAATCCTTTTTATTCATCCATTACTGCAACTGAGATTATCCTAAGTGTTTTGGAGTATCTTTTAAACAGCATTGTTGAGTACATCTTATTTCATTAACATTAAATAAAAAGGTATTCTCCAGCTATCAATAAGACAGTGTGTGCACTTTAAAGAGTGCATCAGGGTCATCTTAAGAATTCTGACAGTCTGGTGAATGAAGATACTAATAAAACATTTTTGGCTAGAATTTTAATTGGTTAAAAACTTCAAAGAGTATTAAATTATTCTTTTTGAGAACTAATACTTTCATAACCTAATTATAGCCATGAATCCTGGAACATAGGTTTTCTTTGGAATTTTGTTTGTCCACCTAACTCATGATAAAAATTACTGGTATAATTCAATGTCAACTTAATTTCAAACATTTTAGATATGGCTATATGTCATCTGGCTGCCAGGAAAATTCTTAGAAAATCAATTTTCCATGCTTTCCTTAAACCATGCATTTATTATTTCTTTACAATATTATAATGTTGTATGATCACCTGTGGTTACAATCCTTCCTATGGACTTTCAGATATAAAATATATGATAATCTCCATTAATCCAGATGTATTAATATATAAATTTGTTTTCATATATAATTATGCTTTTATGTCTCAACTACATTTAAATCTATGAAAATTAATTCAAGCAACATTATCATGTAAGAGTGACTCTAATGCCGGGAAAGCTGCATTTAAACACAAAGAGACTAGAATACAGCTCTAATAATTATTTTCTACAAAGGACAGTTTTTGAAAAGTTATATATTAACAATGCTAGAAATGTACATAGATTTGAAGTATTGTTTACAATCCTTGACTTCTACATCCATCATTTTTATCATGAGCTGCCCAATTGTTTTTTGCTGCCATATACTGTGTTAGTGGGTAAACAAAGTTATGCTATTTATAATGTATATCTTGTTGGCTAGTTGATCATAAGAGAAATCCAGCCCATTTTAATCTCTATGTTTAACTTAAAATCTATTAAATACAACAGATTATAATTGACAATTGAAAATACTTCAGATTATGTGAAATATAGGTATCAATTCTTCAGATATTCTTAAAATTTTTGTACTATTTAGGCCTAAATAACTAGTTTTCTAGCAGTATGTTTTGTCATCATACAGTCAAATGAAATGTCCACAATATTTAATTTACTATTCAAAGACTAAATATAGTAAATTATTAAAATTCTAGTTGAAAATCTGTTCTCAATTATAAAGAAAGATGGTATGCGATATTTTGGCAGGCAACATTTATATAATGAGTATCTTTTATTAATTTCATTAGAACAGAGAAAGTAAAAGTGTTTTTTACACTGTTCAATATATTAAGAAAGATTTCATTATATTTAATTTGCTTATTATCTCTATGTTCTTATACAAGTGTCAACGCATACATCTAGAATTCAGAGGACATCTTGAAAAACTACTTCATATATTACTTATGCTGTGAAGCTGCTCCATTTTTAATTTACACTATGAAATCCATTCTTTAAACAAAGCCTCCACAAAAATCTATTTAATTTATGGCTGTATTCATATTATAGATTCATTTTTAGAATATTGTGCTGTTTTAAAATTAATTACATAAAATAAACTCTATGAATGTTTTTTTGTCATTTTTGTACATATACTTTAATGTGTATTTGTGTTTGTGTGTACATGCATGTATGTGTCCCTGTGTCATGAGGTATACAGAAAAATATGTGCACTTTGGTTTAACTGTCTGAAATTAACCTTTGGTAAACCCTTTTATGAGCTATTGACTTTGGTCATTACATTTATGTGGTATATAGCTTGCTGACTGAACTATCTTCTATTCACATTTTAATTTTTTAAAATACTTTTATACTTAAAAAATTTCCAATGTTGGAGATATTTTGCTTTGGAAAGGTTAATAAGAAAATGTGTCACTCTGTTTCCTTGGAAATCATTACATAATACAGACAGGCCTTGAGCACCAGAGGGTTCTCCTGTGTCTGCCTTGCAAGTCTTTTGTGTGTCACCATGCCTGCCTTGTGAGCAACATTTTTCAGCATGTAACTCAATGCTTAGTCCCTTGTCTTGTAATTCTGGTATGAATTAAGGAGACTATCCTGCACAAGGTTGTTTTTGGATATCTCCTTTATCTTCTCTTCTCTGAATGTACTTAATCTCTTTGAATTTCATTTCTCCCCTTTATTCTCCAACTAATTTATTAAATTATTGCTATAGAGATTTGCATTGGTATGGATCTTGTTTTATTGATACAAATTTTAGGTCAATTATGCTATATGTATATTTTGGCTCTTGATTAAGGTATTCTGTTTGTGTAGCTCATTTAAAAATGTAATTAAAAATGTATAATTAAAATATAGGTTAATAGATAATCATCTATAATAGCCAAGCTTGTAGTCATTTTAGTTAGGTTTCCTAGATATATAGAGATATATTCCAGTGTTGATAACATCTGAAATTTCATCAGTTCATAACACTATGTCCAGTTATGTTATAAACAAAATGACATTTGCTAGGCAACTATTTCATTGTGAACTCACAGGAGTGGTGTCCCCAGCATTTCTAGAAAACTTGGTCTAAAAACAGGCAATCTAGTCCTATTTCGGTTACAATCATTTTCCCCCCTCTTAGAGTATTTAACCCTATTTTTTTGATAAGTTTAAATTATAAATGTTTGAATTATAGATGTATTAAATGGAACTGGTCAACACAGTCATATGTTATTTATTTTTTGACTGGCTATAGGTCTCACAAGTTAATATAAGATGTTTTAAAAGGGGGTATATTTTTTCATAACAGTTTTTCATTTTTTCTTAGATAGAAGATACTCTAAAAACAAGTAAATAAAAACAATTAATTCACTATTTTTCTAAAGATTATTGCTTATTAAATTGCAATTACAGTGGAAAACAACTGTATTTTACATAAGGGAGAAAATAGCCTTTTAGTACAATTATTTTTTCTTGTTTTCACATTATTTATTTAGGAAATTATAAATGAAACAGCACTCTGTTAAAAAAAGGAGCAATCATAAATCATTTAACTTAAAATACAAATGAAAATGAGAATTAAATCAAAATCACATATCATTTTTACTGACTATGTATGACCCATTTAAACTATTCATTAATAAATTTATATATCATAAACAAAAAATTGCTTTGATCATTTTTTTCAGCTTGCTACAAAGTTCTGACATACTTAAAAAATACTAACGTTTTTGTTTAAAATGATCAGGTTGCCTGGTACCAGGCTTTGCCTCAGAAATTCATGAACTGTCCTCATGGAAGCACACACACCTGATGCATGAAAGAATATCAGCTACAAGTACTGTTACCTCATCTGTCAAACTGATACCTCAGTTACATAAAAACTTCCATTTACATCAGAAATAAATCTTCTGGTGAACCTAAATAACAGAAATAATATAACCAATGGCTTATGCTCTGCTGCATTAGAGTGTGTTTAAAAAAAAGTTTGTGTGGCACATATACACATCAGAGTTCTACTCAGTGGTAAAAAATAATGATATCTTGAATTTTTGCATGCTAATGGATGGAAATATAAAACACTTTACTGAGTGAGATAACCCAGACCCCAAAAGATGAATA
>LOEQ01014594.1:0-14173 GCA_001685075.1 Bramus lutescens | reverse complement strand
ACACACACACACACACACATACACACAGACCAGGACATCTTTTAAAATTTGTCCTTTTAATATCAACACTGCGAACACCCTGCAGAGGAGAACATTAGACAGGCCCCATCTCCACAACCTGCACTGGCTTTCCCTTGGAACACAGACAGGGGCCATCTGCCATGCTCACAGTGACTAACAAAGGAGAACATGATGCCTACAGTCTGTTTTTAGAGCCTTCCTCTTGTGTGATCACGACTGAGAGTACTCTTCCAAGTTCAGGTCAGCCCCTCTGGGACACACATAGTCCTGGTATCCTTACAGGTAAGTCAAGAAATCCCAAGAAGATGCAGTGAAGTGTAGAGGGTGTGAAAGACTCGTCTCCCAAACAAACAGCCCCTTATGGGAGAGACAGAGCATGCTGCATTGCACGGTCACAGCTGCCTCAAACCTGTGTCCTGATGTCCTCATGCTGGATTCACGCTTGTTTCCCATTATGACCTCTAGGCCTCACCAGTGGACAGGTAACTCATCAAGAACAAGAGAACAGACCTGTACATGTCCCTAGCCTTAGCTTCAGTAGCATAATTCAATAAGCAATGTTGAAGGAATAACTCATGCTCATAAAGATGGCTAAACTTTTTAAATAAAGTCATCGTTTTCAAGCATAAAATGAAATTACTTTTGTTTTATTGCAGAGGAGACTTGAGTAGACTGGTTATTAGGGCTTAAAGAACCAACGTAATTCAAGCTAGTAATTATTACCACCCATCCCCAACTTTCTTTTCACCATTTGAAGCTTGAGTGGATGACGTTAAAGAGACCCCACCCCATAAGGAGAAGCTGTCTGTTTGGATGGGGGAGCCTTCACTTCCTCATCAGTAACAAGTGCTCCTCACATACTCTGGTACATTCCATGAGTTTACAGACACAGATGTAAAACACTGAAGAAAATAATTTAGTTGTTTTAGTTAAGGGTCAGAACATATTTATATCTTAATACGTTAATAATTTTTTTCTTTTACATTTTTGTGTATTTTATGACAACCTACATGTAATTCATGATATTGCCTTATTTATCTCTCATTATAAGCAATAGTTATCTTTTCTGAATCACTTTATGAGAGTCCTCTTCTGGTCAGAAAAATAAATAGAAACTGTAAGTTCAAATCGTTGACATTCAAATTAATCTTTAGTAAAGGGAAGCTGAATCAAAAATAAAAGATAAACAAACACTAAAACAGCTGAAAATGGGTACAAGCAGGAAGGAGGGGTCACCCACCGCTTGCCCTCCTGACATTCTTCTCCCCGTCTCTCTTTCCTCTACCGCTTAGCAATGCTGGCCTCTTGAGCGTGAGAAGAAGCTTCCAGGAAGTGTGTGCCATTCTCTACGGGGGTTGGTAGCTCTCATGTATGATCCGTGCACTATGGATTATATTTCACTGAACTCAATCTGTGTCTCTATGAGGGGCCCACTCTCTCCATTTTTGAAACCCATCATTTGCACCCACAATTATATTTGATTATACTGACTAAAAGACAGATTATGTTTTATCTTTTCAACTAGGTATCTCTGACACCACACATAGATGGGACCCTTCTCTACTGAGGTATAGAAGTACCACCCTTCCAGAGCAGCCCCGGGAAAACACAGCACTGAATACACAGGACCCAGAGTGATTGTTGCCCACAAAAAATAGACACTGAGTTAATAGTACATTAGATTATCAGTTTTGCGTTGATGTACTGAGAATTTTATAGCTACAATAATTTTCTTTTAAATTTGGCATTTTATTTTGTGTGTATGAGTATCTTGCTTGCATATATCAGTGCACCATGGATGTGTCTGGTGCCCATCGAGGCCAGAAGATGGTTCTGTAGCCCCTGGAACTGGAGTTACAGATGGTTGTGAGCTTCTACATGGGTTCTAGGAAGAGAAATCAGGTCATCTGCCAGAGCAGCTGGTGCTCTTAACCACTGAAACACCCGTCCAGCTCCTATATCTACAGTCTTATATAATATCCCCCATTGCATTAATGTAACTTTGTTTTGACTGACATGATTAAAACTAAGAAAAAATAAGTGACTTTGCTCAACCATACAGAGCAGAGCTCAGAAGTCCTGCCACATACTTTTTGTAAGAAAGTTTGGTCAAGGATCAATGTGTTCTGTCCCTTCTCGGTGGTCAGCACCAACAGGTACAACCTGGTTGTCAGTAGGAGAGAACACAGATGCCTCCAGGGTGTACCAGATCCAGGAGTCTTCCTTGGGGTCACTCATGGTTAGTGACTTAAGTCTGTTGGACTCTGCATGTGGAAGATAAGGCCATGCATCTCCTTTCATTGACCATTGGAATCAGTCTTGTCCCTTCCTGTCTCTCAGACTGCCCGCCACTCCAGAGGGTGTTTTGTCATATTCCAAACGGGTCAGCATGTCTGGATCTTGAGACACTATGTGTGTATTTCAGGATAGTCTGATGACATTCAGGAGCAGGTCTGAGTAAAATGACCACTCCCCACAAACCACTCATAGACATTGTGTTCCAGGCAAAAAAGTGGCAGGTAGCATTTTTCATACCTTAATTTAATGACCGGTGCCACCCAGCCTCCACAGAACCTTCATTTGACAGAAGCTAAAGAAAATCTCAAAGCAAAGAGCAGCACAAGACGGAAGCTGTTTCCAGTCTAAGCAAGAATGGCATCCATAAAGAGAGAACTCCCTCCCAGAAAAACACAATAAATAAAACATCAAAAGCATAAACAGAAGAACTCAATTAAAATATAAACGTTTTCAGCCCTTCCCTGAAGGACACAGGCATTATTATTTATTATTTATACATTGTTCCAGGTGTAAATGGCTTTCTGTTCCAGGATACATGTCATCTGAGAAACAGTGTCTTGAAGGGCTGATTGAGGGAAACAGCCAGGACAAGATTTGCCTATTTTGTGAAAAAATGGGAAAATGCATACAACATTTCTGTTTTTAAAAAGCTTTGTCTTTATTTGTAATCAGGTGTATATATCTATGTGTACATGTGTATATGTATGTGCATGTGTGTATATGTACATGTGTGTATGTGTGCAAGCATGTGCGTTACTCAGGTATCATTGTTTCTATTCCATCAGTGGGTAGTCTTCAGGAGGACAGCATTAAACCACCCTGACTGCTACAGTCTGCCTACCAAAACCACGTGGACCAATAGCAGCATTAAAATGTCAGTCCGAATTAGAAAGAGTAGCCCTCCGAAAAGGAATACATTGATTCTCAAGAGAGTGGGATGTCACAAAGCTACGGCACCCTCGGTGATTGAGTCTTCTGTGCCCTTGGCATTTATTTCCCCATACCTCTGCAATCTTTCGATTCAACAAAGCAAACCTCACCAAAGCCAACAAGCAGCTAACCTGATTTTAGGCTTTCAGCTTCTGAAAGTCTGAACTATGAAACCTCTTTTCTTACAAAGTGACAAGCTAAGGCATTTTGTGACAGCAACAGAAAATGGACTAAATTGACAATCTGATTTGAAATATCTCCATTTTCTGCCACGGGAGTGTGTGTGTGTGTGTGTGTGTGTGTGTGTGTGTGTGCATATACATGTCTACAAACAGAAACTTTTCATTCCAGTTAACATGAAGAAAGTTGAGAAAGAGACTATGGCTAGTGAGAAAGCCCATTAGGTACAGTACTTCCGGAGCAAAAATTAGAATCTAAGGTCAGAACCCAAGACACAATAAAACCCAAGAATGCTGGGTGTGGGTACCTTGTGCACATAATTACAACTTATAAGCTTCCTGTTCAGAGAGAGACACTGTCTCAAAATAACATGGAGAACACTTGAAAAAAATGACACTGACATGGACCTCTGACTGCCATACATGTGTACAGCTGTGCATTCTCATTCAAAGAGGCACACAGAAACATGAATGTGCACATACATTGACACATGTAAACTCCCAGAGAAATACACATAAATACATACCATGCCATACATATACACCAAAATAAAATGAGTAAGATACCTGAGATACTCAACTGTGTGCTACAAAATAGATTGGGGCCACTTTCAAATCTGCATTGAACAATAACTAAAACCAGCATAATGATAACAAAACATCTTCTAAGTTGTCCACTGGCGATTGGGAACTGGGCTTCAGCCAATGACACCATGGTTTCTGACATTGTTATATAACATATCACCATTGTCAATTTCGGTGACAGATAGGATGGCATAATAAAATCAAAACAAGGAGAAGATGTGCCCCCACCTACTCAATTCTTTTAGAATTTTAATGCTTGAAAACCACTAAGAAGCCACAGCTGCTGTGACGAATGTCAGCTGGACTTTTAATGTCACGAAGTTTCACACATCTTCATTAAGATAACTGCAATGCTATATTCTTCCACCACTTTTTTCTGCAATATTATTTTAGAAAAACTCTTATGAAGCCCAGGGTTGTGTAGACTTCTTCGTATACCTGAAGATCGTCTTGAACTTTGGATCTTTGCCATCACACTTGATTTTGCTCAGATAATGATCAACTCCAGGACTTCCTCTTCCTAGTCAATCCCTTTTCCAAATGAACCCCTCCTCCGCCCCATCCTCCATCATTCTGACCTTTAAAATATCTCACAAAGGGTAGTTAACTTCCTTAAGATTATAGGGAGGCACAAGTCTGACCTTGCTCCTTTGTTAACAGGGGATTTTCTGCAAATAACGGGGTGTCCTTTCAAAAGGGAAGTCAATGTGTCTCATTGTTCAACCTCTCTGCACAGCAGGTGTGCTCTGAAAGCAGAGGTACATCTGCCCAAGATGTGGGACCAGGGAGCATCATGGAAGGAGTCAGAAGAAGAGGGAGATGAGTGATCTGAACACTGCCTTCCAGACATGGCGTGGCTGCCGTACACATGAACTCACGGTATGTGCGGTTAACTGCACGATACCGATACAAGATCAAGCCAGACAAAAATTCCAGCATAGAAAGCAAAGGAGCTACTGAGGCTGCACGTAGTTGAACATCATAGTTGAAGAGAGGTAGAGTCACTTTTCTTTGGGGTTTGATCATGCCTTAGTGGAAGACCTCACACCCATGTGCACACGGGTGAAAGTAATTGCACTTAGTATCTTTTTTATTATTAAACACACTTATTAAAGAACTAGGATAAAAGATGCACAAAATTCAGTAGCACATTTATATACAAATGACAAACATACTAAGAAAGAAATCTGGGAAATAACTCTAGTCACAATAATCATAATAAACAATATCCTAAAGTAAATATAGCCAAACAAACTAACGACTTGTATAATGGAATTGGGAAAAGAAATTGAAGAAAATATAAGATGTAAACACCTCCCATGATTGGTAGGATTAATATTGTGAAAATTGTTAATCTACCAAAAACTATCTACAGATACAGTGTAATCCTCATTAAAATTCCAACACAGTTCTTTAAAGAGATTGAAAATATATTCCTCCATTTTAACAATAAACTATTATAAGATAAAATAAGAACTATAACATTGGAATTAGACAAAACAAGCAACAGCAGGAAGACAGCACAAGAGAAGGCACAAGAAAGAGGTCCATTTGTTTACACACGAAGGAATCCCATTAGCACACTGAACTAGAGCCATAATATTACATACAGAGGACCCATTAAAAACCCATGCCGTCCATGTGAATGTTACCAGAGACACAGCTCAAACATGTTCATGGCTGCTCTAGTCACAGAACAGAAACTGGGACTAACCTCGATGTTCCTGAACAGGGAACATCTTGCTGTTGTCCTGGGTTTTTTGAGTTTTTTTTTTTTTGAGGCATAACTTAAAAGTGGGTGGAACAAACTTGGGAGAGAGGAAGGATAAAATCAAAATATATTTAAGTTTATAAATTATTTTAAATAAATAAAGTGGTACATTCACACAACAGGGTCATTAAAAGATAAAATCATTGAATTTTTTTTTAAGGAAAATGGAAAAAAAATCATCCTCAGTGAGGTAGCCCAGACCCAAGAAAGACAAATACTGGATATATTCAGCTATATGTAGATGTTGATTGCTAAATCAATGAAAAGCAAGCTACCATCTATAGAACCRCAGAGGTTAGATTAAGAGTAAGGAACCATGGGGATGGATATAGAAGAGACGGTTATGGATGACGGAGGGACTGATGGAACCAGAGGATCAAATGGAGAGGGGCAAAGGAAGGCAAATTGAGAAAGGATGGCTAAACCTGAAAGCCTCTGAAGTAACCCATTTCATGCGGTCATTTTTTAAAAAGTAGAACATAATTTGGAGGCCCACGTATTAGGAAGTTTGGGTAGAATTGGATTTAGGATTTAGGAAGTAGGCATGATCAAGTTATGGGATACATAGATGGCATTTTCTACAAATAAAAATATAATTATAAACATCTAAAGGAATGCAGTCAACTTCATATAACATGGTTCTACACCAATTAGAGACAGTATAATGATTATGATTAAAAAGTGAAATTATGACATTTGAAGGAAAATGAACTGAGCTGAGTATCATTGTGTTAAGTGCAATAAGACATAGGAAGATACTGACCACATTTTCCCTCATATGCAGAGTGTGTATTGTATCCTGCATAGCTAGGATATGGAAATAGGAGAGGGATGAAGGAGCCTGAAGAGAGGTGACGTGGAGAACAATAGGGGAAAATGGGATTAAAAGGAAAGACAAATTCTATATTCTTTTGCACAGGTAAAATCTAGAATTATCTAGACAAACATTAATGTGTTAAAGTTAAATGAAATGAGAGCAGAGACAGAGGAAGAGGAGAGAAAGGTAGAGATGAGCTAATTATTTGAGTGGTACCTATGAATGCTTCATAAGGAAGTCATTATTTTGCATACTAAAATGCTAATTAAAAAAGAAAACATGACGGTCTTCTTGTTTATTTTCAGTATATAGGAGGGTCATTAATCTTTTTTATATTGACCTTATTTGGAATAAACTTGGGATTTTCTACATATATACATATAAATATATTATGCATACATATATATGTATATATTTATATACACATATATTAATGCTACCTATGAATAAAAACCATTTAACTTCTTGCTTAAAAATAATGTAATTCAAATTTCAGAGTTTTAAGTATCCGTGAAGTTGAAATGATGATGTTATTTCTTATACAATTTTTGAATTTCACAAAGGATGAAAAGGATCAGAACTACTCAGCAGACACAAGTGGGAGGATGCTGCCAGCTCAGAACTCACAGATGAAGGTCAGCATTGGAGAGCCAGGGCCAAGTAGTAAGACCCTTGTTAGACAAACAAGCAGTAACATTACATTTCCTTTGAATATAACCGATGGATAAGCCAATCTTAAACAGCACTTTAAGTGCAAATAGACGTAAGTTTAAAAAACAGATGTGAGGAAAGCATATGACTGACTTTGAGATCTATCATATATTTACATCGTCTATCAACATTCTATCATCTATCTTTCATCTTCTACTCAACCATTTGCCCACCCCTCACCCATCTCTCTCTCTTTCTCTCTCTCATCATCTATCNTATATTATGCATACATATATATGTATATATTTATATACACATATATTAATGCTAACTATGAATAAAAACCATTTAACTTCTTGCTTAAAAATAATATAATTCAATTTTCAGAGTTTTAAGTATCCATGAAGTTGAAATGATGATGTTATTTCTTATACAATTTTTGAATTTCACAAAGGATGAAAAGGATCAGAACTACTCAGCAGACACAAGTGGGAGGATGCTGCCAGCTCAGAACTCACAGATGAAGGTCAGCATTGGAGAGCCAGGGCCAAGTAGTAAGACCCTTGTTAGACAAACAAGCAGTAACATTACATTTCCTTTGAATATAACCGATGGATAAGCCAATCTTAAACAGCACTTTAAGTGCAAATAGACGTAAGTTTAAAAAACAGATGTGAGGAAAGCATATGACTGACTTTGAGATCTATCATATATTTACATCGTCTATCAACATTCTATCATCTATCTTTCATCTTCTACTCAACCATTTGCCCACCCCTCACCCATCTCTCTCTCTTTCTCTCTCTCATCATCTATCNCTATCTATCTATCTATCTATCTATCTATCTATCTATCTATCATCTTTCAATCATCTGTCTCCTACCTATCTGTTTATCTGTCATCTATGCATTCATCAATCATATATCAGCCATCTCTCTATTTATCAATCCTCTCTCAACCATCTACATATCAGCTCAAGGGCCTTGGGAAGTTGCTCAGAGCATAGAGTGCCTCTAAAGCTGAGCTGTCCGGAATGCAATGCCACAGTAATTCCAAATACGGTCTTTGTTACAACGGAGGTTCCTAGCTCATTGATCAGTGTACTTCCTTCTGGTTCACTGTGTCATCTTTCCACACACTGGGGGATGCACTGTACATTCCTCCCTTCTTTACCCCAACCCTTCACCCCTCTCCCCACTTTGCCTTTGGCTCAGTCTATCTCATCCTTCATATTTAAAGCAGACATCTGTTCTGCTCAGACTGTTCCTTCAGTTCTCTAGTTAAGACATCTGCTGACGCTGTCAGCACAAACTTTGCTGGCGTCCTAAACTTGGTATTTTTTTCTACAACTTCCCTCCTCCAGAAGTTCAAATTCTACTTGTTCATAGACAGTATTCATTACTAACTGTTTCTCTGTGATTAGAATTCTTGTCCAGGGAAATACTTTCTAAGAAAGCAGATCATCGACAGGAAGGGATGCTCATTAAAATGAAACAAATTAATATTATGTCAACAATTACAAATTCTCCAAGCCTTGATTATATGAAGAGTCAAGTAGATATACATTAAAAAGGGTGAAGCCACAAATTAATGTTTGGCTAAAAATAATTAGTGATTACTCATGAAATAATAACTTGTAGAATATGGCTAACAGTTAAAAAAGTAATTCTGATGGGAAATGTTGCAGGCAAAATTGACCACTTGATGGAACGCTGGGAGAGAGAAAGTAGTCCACTAGGGAAATGCAGTTACGCTCTGTCTTATTCTGTGTGAAGGATCCTGACCCTAAGGACAGGACCCCTGGGTTAAGTATTTCACTGTGGAAAAGTTAGATGAGTGAAGCAAAGGTTGGGGATTTTTCCAGATCACATTTGTGTAGATAGATGTCAAAATTTGATTAAAAAAAGAAAACATATGGAGTTAATAAGAAAATATTTTCTGTAAAGAATAATGAATCCTTTTCCTGTCACCTAATGATACTGAAAGCTGTTAACATCCTTACAATACACTGTTATATGTCACAGTGACCTTGAATGCTACTGGATTGCTTAAGTTTGTTCTGAGAGTTTTATAGCATGCTTATATACTCCATTTTTAACTTATTAAAACCCAAACCATATATCTTTTTGGACATAGTAATCATATTGACAAAGATTTGCTTAAAACACTATGGTTTTATAAATATTAATTTTTCATTCAAGGGATTAAAATAATTAGTGCATAATTACATTTAGAATGTCATTAATAGAGCTATGATTTATATATTCTTCCTTAGAAACAAGTGAAAAAGCCAACATCAGTCTGAAATAGTCACCCCTGATCAGAGAAAATCTTCCTAAAATTTAGAAATCTGTCAATGAGACTGAAAACCATGGACTGAAACAAATTCATACTTTATTTGCGTCCCAATTAAAACTGAGGTGGAGGCAGGCAGGGATTGCTACCTGATTCCTAGTACTAGAATTTGCTATTGTAAGATCTGAAGGATTAGGTGATAATTTTATCATCCATTCTGATGCACAGTGTGAAACTATGTTGGCCTGGAGCGAGGATGAAGAATCAGCCCACGAATGTGGCTATTACCTGGCTCGGCAAGTCCCTTTTTATTCCTTCAAATCTGCTTGCAAAGTGAGCGCATCTCAGGCTCATGAGAGGTTTTGTAATGAATTGCTAACCTGGAGGGGTGAATGCTGAAAACACTGCAGAGGCAACATGCGCCCAAAACGCAATAAACCAACACATTTGTGTATGTGCCTTGCCTAAGCAGGATTTTGAAAATTCACCCTGGAGGCTGGACGGTTCTGTTTATAAGAATCTTAGATTGCCAATGAGACCTGGGGATAAGAGACCGGCGCCAAGTACGATTACCAGGAGCTAAATTCTATTTCAGGGTTGCATTGAGTAGAGGGCCCTTGGAGAAGTTGCATTTCTGCCTTTTTTTTTTCTCCATTGCGTTATAAATATCAAATACGCTATTTATCATTAATGTTTCAGTAACTCACGGGTGAAACAATGTTTTCTAATAAGTCATTTTTTTAAGGCTTACTAATGTAGGTGATGCATTCGTTATACTGAGAAAAGAAAACACAGCCCTGTAGGAGATGCTCAGAAGAGATTGACAGTCATTATCAGATCTTCTCTAAGCCTCGGATCCCTGCATGAAAGGTCAGTGTCTCTGTACACGTTACATCGACAGAGCAGTATTTTGGTAGATTTTGTGATGTTGTTGGAAGGTTGACGATAGTTCTGCCTGTTGAGGAATTTTAATGGCAGGATTTTAAGTATCATGAGAAATTTAATATCAGCATTACTCATAACCAAACCCTTTCTCTTGTCACTTCCAGGGGGTAAAGGTCACTGAATGTTCATTTCAGGGTCAGAATGTGACTATCAAAAGGCCCCATCACTGCACAGCCTACAGCCTACAGCCTGGTGGTGTAGTTTCAGAGGAAATAGCATGCTTTATATTGGTGTGTCAGTATAAGTAAAACCAATCTGTTCATGGTAATAAAATCCTATCTGACTTTCAAGGAGGGATTTAACTCACATGATGTTCACACCGTTATGATAAAATACATATTTATTCATATGTATTTTTGTTTACTAATTTTTGAAAATGTCATATACTCTAGCACGTAACCTGGTTCATTTTGTTGCACTGGGTCAATTCATTTCGTTATGCACTGAGGATTCCCTCACTACCTAAGATGGTCTATTTAGATTTAGGGATAGCAGAGATAAGGAGTTCTCCTGGAGAGGGGAATCATGGGAAACAGCTCATCAAAGCTCGATTTTGTTTACACTGGATCCTCTACAGTCCTTGAACATTTGGACTGTGAAGCCAGTAAAGTTACTGCTTGGGCCAAGTAACAGAGAGAAATGAGGGCAGAGTCACAGTCAAGTTTGAAATGTTTCTAAACAATGTTCTAAATAATGTTACAAATGTTTCTAAATAATGTTACAATCGAATGTCTGAGTGTTGCCTAAAAGTCACATCAAAAGAGAGACATTTTCTTGAAGACTCACCTGTGTGAAGAGGCTTTTAAGTCCTCCGCTCAGGTACAGGAGTGCCTACTCTTTTCACCAATGCTTCATCTCAAGACCCTGCAGGCGTCAGACTGTCAGGAGTCCTGATCTGCCACACCATGCTTCCCGTCCCCACTGGGCACTGGACAAGCTCAGACGTGTGCATCTGGGGTGCAACAGCCAAGCTAACATGGATTATTTTTTATCCCTGCTGATGTCGTGAAGGACCACCGTTACAGATGTTCTCTCAAGTTCTCAGAATATGCTTGTTCTTCGTTAAGTAAAGAACTCACTTCTCTTTGTAAGCCATGGATCACTAACACATCTACTGCCATGCTTTGGAGTTACTGAGCAAGGGTGACCTGAAATAATTGTGATGTCATGAACAGCCTGCGAGCTGAGAATGAAGAGTGTAGGCAGACTACCCTTTGCAAAGGCTTAACCCTGCAGGCTTGGCAGAGATGGCGGTCCCACCTAAAAAGCCATGAACTCCGGATTTCTGATATCGCAACAAGCAAACTTGAACAACCCCCTCATCTTTAAAGTCTGTGAGTTCCAACACGCTTGTATCTGCTGTTCCAAGAACTACAGTGGCTCTGCTGGGCTGTGGTCCCTGGCTCTGTGTGCATTTTCTATAGAAAGTCAGTTACTAAGATGTTGAAATTAGACAACACAGGTTAGTGATGAGTGCCCCTTCCTTCTTTGGAGGAGTCTAAGCATTCCCTCCTTTTTTGACAATGGGGTGATGATTTTCCAGCACCTAAAGCTCAGAAACTCTCAGGAATGAAGGCTCTTTGTGCGTCGTGGTCCTAGCACATCCTAAGTAACACGGAGTATGAGCCCAGACCATGTATGAGTATCAGACCACGTCAAACTTCAGTGTCATAAGAATGACAGTGGCGTGTGGGGATGACAGTGAACATGGCAGATGGCCACATGCTCTTTTCTGTGTTTCTCTGTCTATACTCCATTTTGTCTTTATCTTGAGAATTAATGGTAACTGCAGCATCTGCGGGCTTCAATGATGTTTTATGCTCAAAATAAAAACAACCTCCTCTTGCAGGTCAGATTCTATCATTCCTCGTATCTTTGTCCCTGTAATTTACAGCTAAAAGACTGAAGCACATTGAATTTCTAAATGAATAAAGAATACAGGATGAATTGAAGGTGCTATTTTTTTAAAATATTTTTTCCAATGCAAGCATTCACATCCACTTCCACAGAAGAACAGCTGTGCCCACAAAGTGATTTAGGCTTAAGTCTAAAGAATATTTAAATATTTGAACAAATATACAAAGCTTATAAAGCCCATGGCTGAACATCATACCTGCATTTTGCCTTTCATTGCAAAGTTATCAAGTACATGCTGGTAAGGAAACAGCTGCTAAATATTTTTCAAAAAAAAAGATTACACTGGATGCTGGTTTATTGAAATGTTTGGGGTGCAAACGCTTCGTTACATTTTTACATGTTTTAGCAGTTGGGTCACTTGAGGGACCTTGAACCAATTAATGAAGGCATATAAAACGGTTTTCTTCTTTGTATTATAAGGAAACGACATCGAGATATTAATAAGCACAGCTAAAATGAAGGCTGCATAAAAACTGTGTGTTCTAAACAACCTGCACACCTTTGTGCAAGTGTTTCCGTGCGCTGCTGTTGTGCGTGGCTGCTGTTTCCACATCAACCTTCTCACACATCTTCCTCCTCCCAAAGCAATGTCAGTGCCTGGGGAGAATGCAATGGGCGAAGCCGACAGGGAGTCAAGTTGCAGTGGGTGTTGCTGCAGCTCCGCCGTGGCATTTCATCATCATCGCTGTGGTTGAAGATGTGCATTTAGCTGTGGCTGAATTGTTCCCATCAAAACAAATCCTCATCTGTATTACAGAAACTCTGCTGTGTTGGGCTTTGAACACAATCCAAGACACTGACTACGGGAGCAGAATCGGGCGTTTGGAGAAACCCGAGTGAGGAAGGCGTTCTTCATTTTTGGTGCTTATTTGCTTCAAAGGGCGCTCTGATTTTGCTAATTGCTCAAAGAGCGCTTCGATTTGCTATTTTCTGCAAACAGTATTCTAATCCAGTTTAGCTTCTGGGTTGCAGCTGTGTTCAAGTGGTCTAATAGGTTTGCTGCATGCCGCACTACGCCGCAATTAATTCACTTGGGTTCTTCATGTGAAATGATTTACACCTATTTAGAAGTAAATTGGAAGCCATTCCACTATTGCATCTGAAGTCATTAACACAGCTTTTAGGCAACATTAATATGCACTTAATCCTTTTCGGATAAGGATCTCAAAGCGCTCCAAGTTCATTATCATTAATGTGGAGAGAAAATTGAAAGCTGTCTTCGGAAGTGACTTGAAATGTAGGGAATAAACAGAAATTCATTTTTAAAAGTATGACAGCTATGGTTAATTTCATTTTCTGTAACTCCCAAATTCTTGCTTTCTTGAAACTTGACCATCTAAGGTTGTGAGTCTGCTTCTTCAACCAACTCTTAATGCTCACATCAAACTTATGGGCCCATATTATCTGAGTTTTGAACCTTATATCTTCTTCAATACCACTTCCTGACTTATCTCTGCCTAATATTATAAAAACATAATTTTTGTGACGGCACTGAGTAGCCACAGGCTGACAGGGTCTGAAGTGGACCAGTCTGTTGCGTATGTGTATTATTGTAACAGCAACTGTTACTGACATAATCTAGAATCGCAGGCAGACAAACTCCGAATATGTATCTGACAGTTTCTAGGTTGTGATTGGAAAAGTTACTAAATGACATAACTCAAACCTTTGAGTAAGGATTCTGGTGCTGCCCACATCTTGGAATGTAAGCTGCGATGGGAGGATGCTTAGAGCAAGCAGGCCCTACAGGAGGAGTCTTACAGT
>LOEQ01014593.1:3654-17642 GCA_001685075.1 Bramus lutescens | reverse complement strand
GGTATTGCTCTGTCAGGTATTCTGTATTCTTTCCCCTCCTTTTCCTCTCCCCTACTTTTCTCCTCTGCCCCTCCCTCTCCCAAAGTCATTGTATGTGATGATGGGATTGCTGATCCCACTCCTCTCCTTACCTCCTCTTCTTCCTCTTAGCTTCATTGCACCCTTAAGCTCCTCCACTGTGCCCTGGTAGCAGATTCATAATTGGTGACCAATAAACATTTATTGAGAGGATGAATGTCATCGATAACCACATTGCTTTATTATATTTACTGCTTGTCATTGTATATGTTAGAAAACAGTGGAGAACTTTATGGCAATAAGATACCATAGGTTATATTTATATATTTTTATATACATGCATTTCCATAAATATGACATTAAATTTCCTTTTTTTGCTTGTCAAGTGTCTTTAAATAAAAGAGCATCTGTAAATTATAATGTTGTGTTACATTTTTAATTAAACTAGTAACACAAGAGCCTGGAAGCCCTGGGTGGATGACAGGTGAGGAGGGCTGTCCTAGGAAGCTAGCCTTGAATAGGGAATGCTGGCTTTGGGTTCAGCATTCTTTGACTTTTCTTAGAGTCAAGTATAACTCACTTTCTTAACTTGGATTTTTTTTTTTCCACCTGCACCACTTGGTTCCAGTTCTTTCCGGCTCCCCTAAGACCAGCCTTTCTGAGTTGTCTCTCACTTCTTGCTGGAGCTCATACAGCAGTTTGCAGTACCTGCATTGCCAGTCCACTGAGCAGTGTAGGCTGACTCACGGATGCTGTGAGCTGGCCACAAGGAGCTTTCCTTCTTTCCCCCGTCACAAAGCAGAGAGCTCCCAGCCCTTTCTCCCTCCCTGGTAGTCATTATTCTGAGCGCATGAGCACATAGCCTTATGAACTTTTATGTAATCCTCATCATATCCTGTGTAGCAACAATTTCCATCACAGCTTCTTTATAGCTGAGAACACCATGGCAAAGGAATTTGAACACTTCTCAATGTTGGTCACAGAATGGGAAAGCAAAGAGCCTAAACCTTAAACCTAATTACAAGACAACTTCCTAACTACAGAGTCTTTCTCTACCTGCCTTCTGGCAGATGTTGACCTAAGAAGATGTGCGTGACATATTGTAATATATGACAGAGGAAGCTTGGCATCAAAGGCCAGGGATTACAGTTTTAGAAAGGATGAAGGCACCAAGTAAACATCACAAAATTCCCTCTACTTCCTGGCTCCTCACACACACTCTTCCAGGGAGATTCTCATTCCAGTTCAGGGGCTTTAAAAACTCTTTATTTCTCATCTCATGCATAGCTTACCATCTGGGGAGCATCTGCATAAGGGGGAAAAGGCTGAAGTAAAAGTGGGAGAACTTGACTTTGTCTATTTTTTTTTTAAGTTTTAAAGATCTGTGTTCCACATCAAACACACCCTGTACTCCTCAACCCTCTCTTGATCCTCCATACTCTCCTACCCTTGCTGCTCCCCCATACTTCCCTCCCTGTCCTCATCCCACCCCCATTCTCCCTGTCCCCCCTTTTTTACCCCATTTTCCTCTTTGTTCTCTAGACAACCCCACTTTCATTTTTTCCATGTATATGTGATTTTCTAGGACTTTTTGACATCTAGGAACCACCAAGGAGGAAAGACAGAGGACATTTGTCTTTCCAAAACTTCACTTAATATGATTGTTTCTGGCCATGTCCACCATTGTGCAAACAGCACAGCTTCATTCATTTTAATGACTGAATATGTATGCATGTGCATGCATATTTATATATGTGTATATATACCACATTTTCTGTATCTACTCCTCTCTTCTTGAGCATCTGCACTGGTCCATAGTTTAACTATTGCAAATAATACTGCAGGAAGTGTTAATGTGCAAATACTTCTGTGACATGTTTACTTGGGGTCTGTAGGCAGAGGCTGCTTGTTTGTTTCCAGGCTGCATAGACCCAAAATAATCACACAGAAACTATATTAATTACAATACTGTTTGGCCAATGGCTTAAGCATATTTCTAGCTAACTCTTACATCTTAAATTAGCCCATTTCTATTATTCTGAGCATTACAATGAGGCTCGTGGTTTATCATCCAGGTTTGGGGGTGCATCTGTCTCCTTCTGCAGCTACATGGCGTCTCCTTGACTCTGCCTACTTTCTCCTCTATCTCTGTTTGGAATTCCTGCCTTGCTCTATTCTGTCCTGCCATAGGCCAAAAGGAGCTTCTTTATTAATCAACGGTAGCAAAACATATTCACAGCATGCAGAGGGAAATCCCATGCCAGGTCCTTTGTGCCCAGCTCCTCATGTGGATAAGCTGGGAAATTTAGTAGATGTAGTTTGGTCTTTTGGAAAACCTTCATCCTAATCCACAGAGGATGGACACTTTGCATTCCCACCAGTAGTGTTGTCCACATCCTTCTCAGCATTTGTTGTTGATTTTCTCCATGACTGACATTCTGACTAGAGTCAATTGACATCTCCACATAGCTTTGATTTTCATTTCTTTGATGGCAAGGAAGACGGACTTTTTTGCGTGTCTATTGGCTATTTGTGTGTCCATCTATTTCAAATTCTCAGTCTGTCTCATTAGCTCTTTTATCCACTGGATCTGTTTGGTTTCTTGTTACTTAAATTTTTGTGTTCTTTGAATATTATAGACATTAATCTCCTGTTAGATGCATAGCTAACAAAGATTTTCAGCCATTCTTAGGTAGTTTTGTGTGTGTGTGTGTGTGTGTGTGTGTGTGTGTGTTTTCCACTCAGGTAACTGCGAACTTTGCTCCACCAAAGAGTTTGACTGAGGAAGAGAACTTGACCTTTCTATATGCATTATCCATGACTCACAGCATGTGGTCTTTCTTGGCCTCAGTTTACCTGCCTGTTTTTGGTTATTGGCTTGAAAGATCGCTAAGCTTCCTTCTTATGCAGCATTCTGTTTGTGAGTTTCTTATGCCTATCTGCACCAATCTTTCTCCTCTCTCTCCTTCTCCCTCCCTCCCCTTCTCTCTCTTTCCCTCTCTCTCTTTTCCCCTCCTCATCCTCCCTCCTTCTTTTCATCTCTTCCCCCTCGCCCCTCTTCCCTCTCCCTCCCTTTCTTCCCCTCCTCTCTCCTCCATCTTCCTCTCCCTCTTTTTCTCTTGGTAGGATGGGCTTCACCAATGCCCAAACGGAGATATACACAGTTACATAGTACAAATCTTTGTATATTGCCTGTATAAGTTGAGAAGTATTGGGGTCTTGTAACACAGAGATGAAAATCGTGGCAGTACGCTGAACAAGGGGGAAAAGCCATAATTCTACCCGTATGAACTTCAGGTTCTAGAGACTCCCAACCCAACTCCCATGCCAAGATTTGGCAACGGGTATACCCTCAGGTCCAAGGCTCTGTCAACTTGCCCAGCAAAGGTGTGGAGATCAGATTTTCTCTTCTTTTCATTTTTTTCCTCCTTGTAAAATTCATATAAACAACGTGTGCATGTATAGTTTGTCAGTCCCCCAGTTTGCACCCTGCTAGGCCTGGGACAATACTTTTGCACCACACTGCCTGTAAGCACATAATGGAAATGGACAGGTAATTCCTTTGGAGATGCACAGTGGGAAAGTGACAGCCAGCAGAGAACTGCTTCTGCTCAGCAAATAATCTGGATATTGACACAAGTCCCAGGGTCGATCAGCACTGTGTATCTTCTGCCTCTCCATCTCTGTCCCCAGCTTCTGGGTACATAAGAAGCAATGTCCGAGCAAAGCAGAGCCTGCTAACAGCATGCAAGGCCTTAACAGTTTCCTGCCCTCGCCCTTTTAAATAGAGCTTCCAACCCTTTAACATTCCACATTTAACTCAAAGTGCAACGTCCTGTATAAGATTTAACAGTCATTTTACAATACAGCCTAGTACCTTATTGAAATTGTCTCAAATTTTCTTAAATCACAGCATATGTATATTTTCCAATGGAAGTTCCTTAGTCCTACCCGATAAACAAGATTTAAGGATTCATGTATATCTTTTAAAGTGTAGGCTTTGAACTCCTTACTGCTTGAATTCAACCTGTTGTTCAGATACTTTTTGACATCTTAAAATTGAACAGTATATACCCTTTTTAAAAAAAGAAATCTGTAAAACAGCATTGTCTATAGTTCCTGAAGCCGGCATGAATCATCAAGTAATATCCTAATGCCCCTAAATATCTTGAAAAGAGATTTTGAAAATTCCGTGGAAAAATTGAGTTGAAAAATCAACTGAAGCATAGATTGGATTTGATATTATTTTTCAAACTGTTTTTAAAGCTCAGTTGAGTTGACATGGAATAATTGTGTGTAAGTATGGAGTACAAAAATGTACCTCACATATATAATATGTAATCTTGGATTTTCCTTTTTAGTTTAACAAATATTTCTTTGTAGTAGTGAAGATCTGTCCAGGATCTTAGACAGGTATTTGACTCCTGAGCTGCACCCCAAACAAACACTTTTTACAATGTACTGTTTGGAAGTATTGAGAATTTCAAAGATGCACTTAACAGGGTTTGATAAATCAGCCCCACCACCACTTTCCTTTTCCAATTTGATATACTCTCTTTTAAATCTGCTGAGTCCACTTAGTGCTGTCAGCATGTGTGTGGGTGTCAGAGCACCCCCTGGACATTCCTAAAGAAGACCAACTCCCCTGCCCACAGTAGCCATCAACTGCCAATAGCTCAGCTCCTTAACTAAGGTGGGACTTCATGAGCCCCTCCCACATCCTTGTTGGAGCTTTGGCTGGCTTGATCTTGTATAGGTCTGATGCCAGCAGACACAGCCAATAATGAATTTTGATACACACTTCTCAATTGTGATTAAAAAAATATCATCAATGCTATCCTTTTTTTCCATACTTTGCACATAACTCTGTGCTCACACTGTGTGGAACCATCCATCTCCAGGATAGTTTCATCACCCCAACAGATGTGTATGCATTTCTGGTGGAATGGGTTTGGAGTTCAAGGTATATTGGGGATTCTATCAGGATGTGAAAGCAGTTGCCATGGAGTTAAATTGACATAAAGGATTGGAAATAGAGTTTGACACCCATTAACCTCCCTTAGCTCCTGGCAACCATCATTATTTTTTTTTCTCTCTGAGTTTGGCCACTCTGGGGCCTCATATAAATAGAATCCTGCTATGTTTGTTCTTTCATGGGTGACTGATAGTTCACTTAATGTAATGCCTTCAGGTTCCATCCTTGTTGTAGCAGGGGACAGAATTTCTTTCCTTTTAAGATTATTAATTTCTATTGTGGATACTCTGTGTGTCACGCTTCTTTAGTCACATGCCCATCAGTGGACACTCAGATTGGGCCACCTTTTAGTGGGACCTGTTTGAACTTTGACTCCTTTGGGGATTGTTCACCCTGATAGAACCACTGACTCATGTCGTAGAGCTGTGTTTAAAATTCTTGATGAGTTGTTGTACTGTTTTCCCAGTGGTCAGAGCATTTTTCATTTTACCAGGAACCCACCAAGATTTCAGCTTTTCTACTTGTTTCTGGATTTTTTTTTTCTCAGTAGCAGCCACCCTGGTTGGTCTAAAACATCATTTACTATGGCTGTGCTCACAGTCCCTAGTGCCTAGTTCTGTCAATATCTTTTCAAGGGCCATGGAGACGGCTCAACAGGTGTGCGCCCTTGTGGCAAAGCCTAGAGACCAGATTTTGATCCCAGGGACCTACATGGTGGAGGGAAAGAACTGGTTGCTGTATGTTGTTCACTGACATCTACTCTTGTGATTTCACATGCATGACTACACACACACACACACACACACACACACACACATACACATACACACACAGTAAATACGTAAATGTAAAAATCTTTAAGTCTTTGTTTAAGACATTTGCTCCATTTTTAATTGAATTGTTTGGTCTTGTTGATATTGACTGATGGGAATTCACTTCATAGTCTGGGCCTCAGTTGCTTCTCACACACCTAAATAGCAGATGTTTTCACCCACTCACTGGGTTGTCTTGCATGTTGTGGATGACAGTCTTTGAAGTGCCAATGGTTTGAATTTTTGTCTAGCCCAAGTTAGTATTTCTTTATTGCCATGTTCTTGGTGTCATACAACAAACACTTGTAAAGGCTAATTCTATGCGACCCATGTTCTAATGTCTTTTCAAATGGTGACTTGTTCAATCCTTACCATGGAGAAATACAAAAGGAGTCCAGGGGACCAGCCTGTCACTAATCAGGGGACTTAGATGGTATTGGGAACTGGCCTGCATTCACAGTAAGGTCAAGGTGTTTTTGTTTGTTGAGTGTTAAATCCCAACACTGCCCAAGGCCCCTCTGTAACTGGTGAACAGATAAAATGATAAAATGAAAGCAAGAAGGCTTCATGACAACGTCCAGATACAAGCAGGTGAATGTCAACAGTCTCTATTGGCCTAGTTTTGTTGCCGTATCAAAACACTTGAAGCTTGCTTATACAGAAAAGAGGTGCATGTAGCTCATGACTTTGGAAGTCCCTAAATGTAACATCAGCTCTGGCAAGGGCCCCTTGCTGTGTCACCTCAATGGCAGATGTCACTAGAGCAGCAGGAGCATTGTAAGAGTTGCAAAGTACAGGGGAGCAGCTAGACCTCCCATTAGGCCTATATCTTAAAGGTCCCCATATCTTAAAGGTACCCACTCACTGACAGCACCAAATACAGGAGTGGACCAGTTCCTCTGAACCTGGAAATCACCTCACATAAACCCGTCCTCACACTTCAATTCAAACACCAGTCATCTCACTGTGTGCCTCTCCCTCACTGGAATAGGTGAATGCATTTTGCTTGGTCCCCTGTGTTCCCTCCTGGTAGTGCCTTGCTGGGGCATACTGACACCATAATGCTGTAAATTTGGATTATGATCCTGGCTTTACAGGTGGCTAACCAGTGACTCAGAGACAGTCTATGACTTCTGTAAGGATATGTACGTTGCTATTAAGAAAGACAAAACACTGAACCAAAGAGATCAGTCTCCAGGAAAATTGATTAGCATATGCAAATTGAAGCAACAAGTGTAAAGATGATTCTAGAGGTGCTGACTCATGGATGAGAGTACTTACTGACTGAGCATTGGGACTTGACTTGGGTTCCCCCACACCTACAATGATGATGATGATGATGATGATGATGATGATGATGATGATGATGATGATGATGATGTCATGGCCATATAGGCTAGTAACCCCAGCACTGGGGCTCAGAGTCAGGAGGAAGGCTAGGATTTTAATGGTCAGTCACCCTGCAGGAACAAACAAAACACAAACTACAGACTCAGGGAGAGGTTCTGTCTCAAGGGGATAAGAGAGAAAGTGTTAAAACAGGACACCAAGTATCCTCCTCTCACTCAACACAGGTGTACTGGGTGAGTGCACCAGCACACACACATATACACAAACTGCTAAAAAAAATTCTATGCAAATCGCATGTTCAAAGCTAAATAAGTTGTCACCATTCCCTACATGGCTTATATGTCTGAGCATCATATCCAAGCACAGTGGGGCCAAGGTAGACCAAATGATGCGACTAGGGACTCGTGAAAACACAGGGGAAGGGAAGGGGGTGTGAGTGGAGTGAGCAGGTGTAGAGAAAAGGCCCAGCTTTGCACCTTCTAGGGTGAGAAGTCACTAAGCAGCTCGTTTTTAAAATATGAAAACCCAAGAAATAGCAGCAGCGCATGCTATTTATAGAACTAGAGATAAATACCAAAATAATCAGCTAAAAAAGGAGAATGCAGTTGCTGCTGGGCTGGAAGAAACTAGTGGTGATGGAAAGGGCTTGCTATTTTTGAGCCAAATATCGTAGAACTGCCTGATTCCTCAAACTGCACATTTTTCTTGTTTGCGTGGAAAGAAAACATTTTAAAGGAAAACACAGAAATGGGGCATGAAAAATACTCAATGGGATCTTTGGACCCCAGAATTTGGAACCGTTTACCATCTCCAATCTATTTTCTTCCAGTACATATGCACTGATTAGGGACGACTTGTTTAAAGTGACACTAGAAACCTCAACCTTTGGCGTCTATGGTTTAGAAACCCTGCGAAGACACTATGGTGTTAACTCTCTACCCCAATCTATCCCAAACCCCAGACCTAAGAACAGAGAAAATTCCACGACTATCCTTCGGCTCTGTTGCTGAGTCCCATCTGAGTGTGAAGCTTCCCTAGCCGTGTCCGCCCAGCAAGAGCATCCCCTTGTCAGAGTGGCGAAACAGTCTTAGAGTCTGCCTCATTCAATTTAGCACCTCATTACACTCTAATTTGTAATAGTCTCTTGGTGTTTCGTGCATATAAGTCATCTGTGTCGACATTAAATTGTCACCACTTAAAGACAAGGGTCACTTCTTCAGTCGGCTTGTATCACTTAGTACTTTTCATGGACTAAAATAAGCATATCATCCTTGTTGAGACAGCTTTGAAAGGACAACATCAAAATGGGGCCAGCAAACGTGGGGTACATCCTCACAAAGGCCTGCTGACTGCAAGTCGCTGTAAGGTTAGATCCAAGGCTACCTGTTGTTGTGGGTGTACCATTCACCTCTTTTTAAGAGACCAGAAAAATAGCCCTCCATCTTCATAGGACCCCCTTCTCCCACCAAAGTCTGTGAGGCTCAGAGTCTCTTTGTTCTCACAGGAATACCAGTGACAAAGGGTAATTTGTGATCATCCAAAATTAATTCAAATGAATTATATCTTCAAGCAAAACCACTAAATCCAAACCAACTCACCTTACAGGTCATAAATTTTGTGGAATGGAGGATACAGTTCTGCCCACAACAGTATTCAATTTAATGCCTAGCAGTATAGTCCGGTACAGGGTGTTCATCCCTGTCTGCTAGCTGACCTTACTATGCTCCCCTATAGTCCCTATTAGATTTTAGCTCTCCGAAGGCAAGAACTGAATCTCCCCAGTGGTCCACTGTATTCTACACGTGTAGCCAGAGCTGAGCTTGACTGGTTTCATAGGCTCAATAATCAGGTGAATGAACAAATAAGTCACACATAAAATCAGAGGATGAAGTAATATACGGAAGTAGTTTTAATGTCCAAAGAATGGTTAAAAAATGTGGGTGCAGACCCTGGCTCTTGGTTGGCCCCTAGTCTGTAGAAAGAGAGGGAAAGAATAAAGAAGGCTTTTCTAGATGATGGAAAAGTCCTGCTTTGGATGGCAAAGAAAGAAGCAAAAAGCAAGCAAAAAAAAAGCCATGTAGTTAATATTTAGACTCTAGAATCTAAATAACCTAGCAAAGCATAGAAAAAGTATTTTATGTGGTACTTTAGAATTCCAGCACCAGCCTTCTCTGGATCGCCCCAGGTCCAATACCAGCTCTCTCTTTTGCCAAGTCCATCAAATACTTTGTTTTATGATTTTTGTTCCTCATGATTTCTGTTCCTCATTACTTATTCCTTTTTGGTGCCTGTAACACCAAAGATGAGAAGATGACGTGACAAACACGTGCCCGATACTGACGTATTTAGGCGGTTATCATTTACAATGAATGTTTTCTGCTAGAGTTGTATTTTAGCGGAAAACAGCAATTGTCTCCAAGACAGCATCTTGGAGTTAAACCAATTCTTATCAGCAGACACTCAACCATGGGAGGCCAACAATAAAGGGAAGTGATCAATCATTCTCTTCTTCCATCTTCCACTCTGGAGACAGACTTTGTATCCCTTCGCTTAGAGTCTCCTGATGGTAGAGTTTCTCTTTTGTGTTCCAGCAGGACAATCACGTCCCTTTAGAAAAGAGCATCTCCCACCTCCCGCCTCACTTAGGAGTGATGAAGATGCATCTATGTATGCTGCACCCTTCCAAGTCCCTGTTCCTGATCTATACTGCTGTCCAACAGTGGGCTGAAAGATGGGGAGACTGGACTCCTCTCCCTTCCATGCCACCTCCCCAAATAGTTCCAGGATGCATTTGGTGGCATTCACACTTGACTGGAATCGCATTTCAATCTGTTCCGTCTGATTGGACATGGTGTTTTCTTCCCGCCTGTGGTAATGGAGCACTCATTCCCAGTTCCCAAGGTTATTTTCATCTCAATGACCTTTTCCATCTCACTGGGGTGTCTGTCCATTACCCACACACCTTCCCCTTTACCCTGCCTGCTAAGGATGTTGCTTTACATGTGACTTTTTCTGCAGTAAACCCTTTCTTTGATACATTTCAATCAGCGACTTTGTTGCCTAGAATAATCACTGAAGGTTCCCGGCTTAGATTTCCCCCTGTTTCTCTGTAAGTTCTTCTCTTGGTTTTCCTGCTCCAGGTCAAGCAATTTGCTTTACTAGGATGGAAACCCATAGGATGGGTTAGCGCCTCGTTAAGATATTAGGATGGCCAGGTTTTTATTTCTTTTCCTAACCTCTGTACCTTCTCGTGAGGCCTGAAAACTAGTTAGAATATAAGAGACAAGATCTGTTGTGAAAAATAATTCACAGGGAGGAGAAAAAGACATATTACAGTAGACAGCTGTGTCCTTTCCTGCCTCCTTTTATTGATCTCAAATTGCTGAAAGGGTTCTGCAGATAAAAAAGAACCTGTAAGACAAAGAAAGAAAATCGCCAGGAGAAGAAAGAGCCCTGGAGATGGTGGAAGCTGGGAAATCTGCAGAACCCTCATTTCACCCAGAACTTGCAGGATCACAAGTATAACCCTTTCCCTCTCAGGCACTCTGGTTTGGATTTTATGGCGTTGGGAGGATGTGGGCCAGATGTTTCAGAAAAATCTCTTCCAACTTTGAAATGTCATGATTCTAAACAAAAAATAAGAATGAAGCATAAGACAACCTCCTGGCTCCCAATGGAATGCTGAGGGGCCCAAGCCACCAGTTTTCTTTATATTTCATTCATTCGTTCTTTCTAAGTTGAGCTGCCCAGGATTGTCTCTTAACTCCTGGATTCCAGTGATCCTCTTGCCTCTGCCTTCCAAATGGCTAGCGCTGTAAGCTCACAACACTGTGCCCAGAGATTTCCCTGTCTTTAAAAACAGAGGCATTTCTCTCCCCCAAAACAGGAAACTCCAGCCCTTTTCTGGGTCACTGATGATAATGAGGATAAGGATAGTAAATAATTATCATTGTCATATTTATATAACACTTCCTATTCAACACACAGGCTGTGTTAAACAAATGACCTTGCCAGCACATTTGTTACATTTTCCCTGTTATTTTATATAGATAGATATGTATGTGCATACACAGACACATACATACATAGATGCATACATACATTCAAAGATGATAGATACTGACATACATAGATATATACATACACAGGTACATAGCTACATGCACATACACACATACACACACAGATACATACATACATACATACATACATACATACATACATACATACATACATACATACATACATATGTTTAGGTGGTAAAATTAAAAAGGCAAAAGATTTCATAGAAACATTCCTAAGTCTGTCTTTTGAGGTAATTCCACAGCTCGCAAAACCCTCCTACATTCCATCATGGTCATGGATAAGAAGCTGCCCGTCTCTGATGGGGAGGGTTTTCCCATCTGCCTAATTCATCTAGCTGCTGCAGCATGTGACTTTGTGGTTCCAGTTAGCTAACCCTTGGGCCTGGATGATGATGATGATGATGATGATGATGATGATGATGATGATGATGATGATGATGATGAGTCTGACCATGCCTCCACTATCATCACTAATCATGGTCCCCACATTGCGGTACCACTTCTACCTCTAGAGAACACAAGCATGTGCATTATTTTATTAATTCATTTTCGTTCACCATAGCCATGTGGTAGAAAGTCTGGAGGCGCTTTTACCCCACATAACAGGTTACTAATCTGAGGGTTGAAGAACTCAGCATCAGACCCTAACTGACTGAAGAGCCTCAAATGTCCCATTAGCAAGTAATATGCCATAGATGCTGGCATTTCCTTGATTTTTTCCCCATGCTACCATTGTTTAATAGGGCTTACCTATTCACATGCCTTAAGCTGTGGTTTATTTACTCATTTCTTGGTTTTGCCATTGTTCCATTTGGTTTTGAGCCTCATTATATATCCAGGCCAGGCTAGCAAATGGCTCATGATTCTCTTGCTTCAGCTTACTGAGTGCTAGTGTTACAGATGTGAAGCATCAACCCAGCCTCTCATTTTGTGCTATATGGAGAAGGTGGATACTGGTTGAATGATACCCACAATGTAAGTACTGATATCTTCACAATACTATGTTAATATAATCTTGTGCTTATGCTAACCCCAAACACATTTTCCTCTTCATGGCTGCTTTTCTTTGGTTGCCTCTTAGCTCTTGGTAGCTTTACTAACTGCCTGTCAGTTCTGTCTAGCCTGTACTATCCATGACGGACATTTTGAATCTTTCACATGAAGCTATAATTGCCAAAAGTCAAAGGACTTTTCTCATTCCAGTACTGTTCTCATTGGACTTACTGACAAGTGCACACAGCTAGGAAGGGGACAGTAACTGGGTCAAAGGAAGAGTAGGTCAGTGTTAGAGATCCTGGGCTATGTGTCCCTATAGCATAGCTAGGTTTTCTGCAGAGCTGTGAAGGTTGAGGCTCAGGTGCTTGGAAGCAGAATTAGACACAAGCTTTTGCTGTATTGCTCCTGTGGATACGGGAGCAGTACAACATGGAAAGTCATATCTCTTCCAGCCCTAAACTTGATGCTCAGAAACTGTGGACCAGCAACAGATTCTGATCAAACAGCTGTGATGTGTCTGGTGTGTCACGGCACTGGGCATTGCCTGGTCTGAAGCTCCATCATTAAACTGGCCCTCCTTCTGACATTCACGCAGACAATAGTGACTCTGCTACCTTCTCCTGTCCATTCCGTCACAAAGGCACAGGATCCATGTGAGATTTGTTTAATCAGAACAACCCCAAGGTTGCTAAAGCATGGCTGGAGTCTAGTCTGCTTTGGAAAAAAAATTCCGACTTTCACAAAGCGAAAAATGCCTATGCTGGGTAAATTCTATACTGTCTAGACTTCCCGTGTGTTTCATTGTCAAGTGCCACAGACCTTTGTGTAGAAACTTAGGACAGAAATTGACAAATATGGGGCTACAGAGATGGCTCGGTGATTAAGAGCAGTTGCTGCTCTTGCACAGGACCTGGGTTCAGTACCCAGCACCCACGCAGCGGTACCTGACACCTTCTTCTAACTCTAGTTTCAGGGAGTTCATTGCCCTCCCCTTGCCTCTGCAGTCATAGGGCATGTGTACTGTGTACATACATACTTTCATGTAAAACATTCATACACACAATATTTTTTAAGGAATGAGTCAACAAATGGGATATACTATTATTATAAATGACACTGATGATAAGCACTGTAGGTTTAATTATACCCTTTCATAGGAGAAAAAGAGTGATGATCTTTAAACATGCGCTTGGTTCTTAAACCTTAGTGATGGAGGAAGACAATGTGAAAATGCAGATCTCAGAATGAAGGAAGCAAAGCACACACCTCATAAGATAAATCCATTTCTTCATGGGTACTGGAGACTCATGCTCAGTTGGATCCATGCATGGAGCTGCATGTTTGGACAGTCTGAACAAAACTGTGTTGGTCTTCTAGAAAACACTCCCATGTTACAATACACAACCCTTTTTTTTCCCTGAGAGGCCTCTAATGGGCTGTTGAACCAAAATGAGCACTCTCGTTGCCGAGCTGTAGACGCAAGCAGAGACCAAAGGAAAAACTTACAGGATACGGCATGACAAGCACCATCCCACCGTACAAGTGCTTCCAGGTGGGGACCCACTTGCAAACCTGTTGTAGAGGACAAGCGCAGAAAGAGAGCTGGAGAACATGGGGCCACGGTGGGTGGCACGTTCAGTAAAAATGATTACAGTAAGGACCTGAATTTGCATCACCAGAACACAAGTGAAAAACCTGAAATGCTGTGGTGCGTATTTGAATCCCAGCACTTGGGAGGCAGAGGCAGGAGGA
>LOEQ01014592.1:2752-17643 GCA_001685075.1 Bramus lutescens | reverse complement strand
CCCCTTTAAATCCCAACTGGTGTGGGATTGTTTATGACTTATGCCTTCAGGCAATAAATGTCTTTCATAAACACATGGAAGAACACTCTCCTCTTCTGATCATGAAACGACAGCACATCCTGGTGTTACAGCCACCGGGGACCTTTTTGTACTGGTGTCCTGGAGAATGCCCACGTGGGCATTGGAAACAGTGGGGACAGGGCCATCTCAAGATCTGACACTAAGAGGACACAAGCGTTAACAGTAGATTTCCAACAGCAGGGGAGAAGTATGCCGGCAGGAAGCAAGGCAGAAGAAGATCAACTCGCAGACACGACCTCTGACCTCAGGCCCTTTGTCTGTGAATGGTAGGATGGAACGTGAAGTGATTTTACACTCGCACGAGTGTCCACAGAGGTAATAATAACTTAGCAGTTCATTTGGTCTACCTGGTTCACCCATCTGTCCCTTTAGCTCACACCCCAAAGTATCCGACTTACTGGAACACCAAAGAAGGTGTTGCTCAAATATAACGTCAGTCTTGTCTTCCAAAGATCAAAGAGTGTGTTGACAATGGTGTCATCCAAATAAATTAGGTGAAGCAGCCTTTGGTGCTGCGGCTTATTTGAGAGAAGGATGGTGTTATGGAAGCATGAGAATCAGGAAAGCCGTCCCCCTCACTCAAAACTCTTTAAGCCCTGCTCTTATTTCTGTTGCTGGGATGAAACACCCTGACAAAAAGCAACTTCTGAGAGAGGGAGTTTATTTCAGCTCACATTCCCAAGGTATAGACCACCACTGTGGGGAAGTGAAGGTGGCAGAAACTTGAAGGAGCTAGAGATCTCACATCAGCGATCCAGAGCAGAGCGTAATGGATGCATGCATGCTGAGAGTTTGGCTGGCTTTCTCTGCTCTTACACAGCCCAGGGCCCAGAGCCTGGGAATGGGGCTGACCACTCTCAGGCTGGGTCCTCCTGTGTCAATAAACAATCAAGACAATCCCTCTCAGATGTGTCCACAGGCCAACATGACCTAGACAGTCACTGAAACTCTTCCCGGGTGACCCTTGTCTGTCAAGATGACCAGAACTGACTGCTCAGACGCGGAAGCTTTGGGTCTGGCCTCAGCATGGCTGCCCTGCTGGTGAGAAGCACGGTGGCTTCGCTCATGGATCCGCTCCTGCACCTGAGTCGCCTCGCGGTGAAGCCCCCGGCCTTCTCCTCATTCCTGCTGGGGACCCTTCCAAGCACCAGACCCTGCGCAGAGGTGCGCTTGCTTCTCTGGGGCCACCCCCTTGCCACACCTGCAGCCCTCGCTGGGCTTCAAGACCAAGGGTGTCCTCAAGAAGCGATGCCGGGACTGCTACATGGTGAAGAGGCGTGGGCGCTGGTTCGTCCTCTGTAACACCAACCCCAGGCGTAAGCAGAGGCAAATGTGAGAGCAGATGTCCATAGGAAGTTCGTTTCGCCGTATCAATGAAAAATAAATGTAAGCATTCTGTAATGGAAGATCTGTGGGCCTTAGAGTTTTGTTGAACTCACCTGTTTAACCCCAATCATAGCCCAGTTCCTTCAAATGTAGCCAGACCAGACCTGCTCATGGGAAAGGATTGTTACTGTTCCTGGAACTGTGTTGAGCTGGAGGACAAAAGAAATAGGAATACAAAGCTGGCTTTATCTCCTGAGACGAGGTCTGGCACCATAGCCCTGGCTGACCTGAAACTTGCGGAGAACCTCCTGCCTCTGCCTCCCTGGCGTGCGTCATCAAAAGCAGCAGAATGCAAGCGCTTTTAAGAAACCAACTGAGCCGGAAGGCTCCTGTGGGGGAGCCCACCAAGCCCAGCTTAAAAATAAATGGTGTTGTTGGGTAACAACTATCCCAACCTTTACTCAAGGAAAACCTTGTTTACATAGGGAAGTCTTTCAGAAACCAATTAAAAATGTTTGTCGTGACTGCCCTTAAAAAAAAAAAAAAAAGATGACCAGAACTAACCATGGTAACCATGGCTCATTCATGAAGAAAACTGGAGTTCACCTCTTCACCCTGAAAACTCTTCTCGAGCCAGCACTACATCTGCTCCTCACATTCCTAACACGGCTGCTCTTACTTCGTGTAGATTTGCAGCTTTCTTTCCACAAATACTCAGAATTGTTCCTCGTATTTAAAAGCAATGAGATCATTCAGTCTCTTAGATTATATACATGCTCCTGAGATTCCAAGTGGGGTTTCTCAGACCACTGTCCTAAAGACCAATGTCTCTAAAACAATAAAAGGAAAAGGGTAATTCTGAGCCCGGATATGCCTTACTGTAAAATAGTACAGCTGACTCACGGTATCTTAAATGCCATTATTCTTAATTCTGAATCTTGAAGAAGAGAACAATATTAGCCCTCTGAGGGAAATCATGGCCTTTTTGAAGGCTGCATAAAAAGAGGATGCAATAAAAGGCCAGCTTGATTCTTGGTTGGAGCTAATGACTCCGCTACTTCAAGAGAGAGTTTCAGCTGTGGGACACAGACCACAGATGGTACAAAACTTACTACTGCAGAAGGTCTTTCTGGCTAACACTGTCCTAGCAGCAGACTTTGGCTCCTCTGATCTGAGCATCAAAGAGTGTAAAGTACCTGTTAGGGAAGACAGTTCTTCCCCACCCTCCTACCCTGCATGAGAGTGCCCACAGGCCCTAAACATCTGATGTTGAGATGAAGAGCAGGACTCAAGGACACCTGTCTCCTTTCTGAAACTGACATGTTCTCTTCTTAAATATGACCATATATGACCTCCAGCCAACCCCAAGGCTAAACCTGCTCCACAAAGGTGGGATCACGTGCCCCTCCGATAGTATCAGTGTGGAGTGTATACACACTATGTCCCCTCATGCTTGGGATGAACCCTACTGCTCATGGTTGACCAGCACTCTGGTTTCAGTGCTTCAGGCCTGAGGCAGAAAAGGCTATTCACCTGACAGCTGCTGGGAAGGAGAGGAGGAGGGGCGGATGTGACAGACTCTACAAATGTACCTCCAGAGTCCAGCCTCCTGAAGTAGTCCTCATCCTGCCTCCTATAATTGATGTATCTCCTCATGCCAATTTGGAACTCATCAAAGAAAGGATCCAGTCATCCCTCAATAGTACCACCAGCTGAGAGGACCAAGCCTTCAATACATGAACATGGGGGAAGGTGTTTTATATGTTAGACAATACAAAGACTCTATGAAACCCAAACACTTGATTTATTTCTACATATATCTTTACTGTACCATTCAGTAATCCCATTCTTGAGTACCTGATGAGAAAAATAAAAGCCCACATCTTCACAAAATCCTGACCACCAATGCTTACTTTAATCTTAAAAACAATTTTTGGACTTTTTGAGACAAGATGTCTCTGAGTATCCCTGGCTGTCCTGGAATTAACACTGTAGACCAGTCTGGCCTTAAACTCAGAGATCCTCCTGCCTCTGCCTTCCAAGTGCTGGGATTAGAGGCGCATCACCACTCCTAGCTAAAAACATTCTTTCTAAACAGTAAATAATACAAATATCAATCACCTAGAGAATGAATTAACTGTGACACATCCATAGAATACAACACAGGCTTAAGAAGGATGAGCCACTGATGCCACAAATGGATAAGTCTCAAGGAACTGTGTTCAGTCCCTGAAGAAGTTAAAAACATTATATACCTTATACGTCCATTAATATGGTATTTAAGAAACATCAAACTCAAAGAAATCACTTTGATATTTGTCAAAATCAGAAGAATGCTGAGTAATACTGACTGCAAAGGGCTATGCTCGAATTCTTCAGGGTAACGAATACGCTTATATGAATTGCTTTGGTGATCACAAATTGTAGACATTTGTCAAAGCTCAAAAGAGGCAGGTTTCACTATAGAGTGGACTTCAATAGACCTAACTTGAAACACACACACACATAAATATACAAATATATATATATATACATATATATATAAATGAGCTATATTCTTCAAATATCAATGTATCTACTTTCAAAGATGCCATGTTTCTAAAAGTCATGTTTACACTGTTTCCTGAACCATCCATGCCACTGTTCCAGGGACTATCTTGAAAACACAGCCATGGAGACACCAAGAAAGACAGTGAGAGAGGAGAAGATGACAGCGTGTTTGCATATGGTCCTGTGCCTGAAGCAATGAGAATGTCTGAACACAAAACAGCTCCATCCTCCCCTCAGTGAACTTGAGCCTCAGCTTCCCCACCTTCAGGTGTCAGCAACCTCTCCAGTTGCTATAGAGATCAAACTAATTGCTCTACAGAGAGATGCTCCAAGAGTAACGACTGTGCAGTTGGGAGTGATGGTTCAGGTGTAAGTTCACTGCGAAGACCACCATGAGTCCACTACTACTTGACATCACAAAACAAATCTGTTGTGAAATGTAAGAGTTCAGTAGTGAACTGAAAACATGGAAAAGCATCAAGTGAATGGTCAAGTCTATAGAACAAAAGAAGTTCCATCTCCCCTAATTTGAGGGTTCTACTTGCCAGAGAGTAATAGTCTCAGAAAGGAATAACCATGGAAGTGTAAAACCCTCTTCTATTTTCCTTTCCATTGTTGCAATAAAACACTCTAACCAAAGGCTACTTAGGGGAGAAAGGATTTCCTTGGCTTACACCATCTGGTCATAACCCATGACTACGGGAAATTGTGGCAAAACTTGAAAGCACGCCTGCTTGTTCTTTCTCACAATGTGACCTCCAACCAAAGAACTCAATTCACAGTCCACAACCACTTAACAGAGCTGTGGAAAATGCTAACTGGAAGGCTTATGCTCAGCTAACTTTCTTGTATTGTTCAGGAGTACCTGCCCAGAGAATGGTGCTGTCCACAGTGGTGTGGCCCTTCTTCGTTGACATTCAAGATAGTCATCCACAGACATGCCTACAGGTGGGTCTGATCTAGGCAACTCTTCAGCAGTGGTTCTCATCTCAGGTGACGCTAAGTTGTGTCAAGCTGACAGCTAAAGATAACTAAGGCGACACCACAGAGCCCTGTCTAGGGTCTCATGACACCAGTTTTTAGAAGAGCCTATTTTCCATTGACTCATAAATACCAGTGTGGAAATGAATACCGCCTGACAACTTAGGGGAAGAACAACACACTTAAGCTGCAGAGGCAGCACGAAAATGAGGGCACCTCTTCCAAACAGGACTAAATGAAAAGCAGCCCCATACAAACAGGCCAGATAACATTCCACAATCAGCTGCGTGGCCACGCTGCACCCACACAGGCCTGACAACAACACTCCTTAAAATGATAGCGCATGCAGCTCAGGAGATCTCTCTCAGACAAAACTGGATCTGCTGGTGGGTAGGACCCAAGGAGACTCAGAACTAGTGTGGATAGAACCCAGCCCAGGTTTGGGTGCTCAGTACAGTGTGGGAATATGGCACAGGACAGTGTCCCTCCTAACACACAAGGAAGGCCACTGTGATCCAGGCACAGGGCAGGAATGAAGACCGCCCCCCATAATCAGAGTAACTCATGGAGAGATCAGTCTAGAAGAAAATCTATCCTCTGCAAGTTCTGTACTGGGTTGGTTATATCAAAGTCACTTGAGGACAGTCCTGGGGAGCTTGGTGACTCATCTGCAGAGACAGGATTTCCAGCTCTAAGCAGGTACACATGCACCATGTTTACTAGGCTGAGAAGGGAACTGAACAGAATCCAAGTGCGAAAACTTCCAACATAATTGTCTCCTTCTTTATGACTGGGCTTGAAATTAGCAATAAATTACAATAAAGTTTAAGATAGAGGGAACTGGAGAGGTGGCTCAGCAGTTAAAAGTGCATACTGCTCTTCCAGAGGACCCAAGTTCAGTTCCTAGCACCCACATCAGGCAGCTCACAACCACCAGGTTTAGAGGTTTTGACACCCTCTCAAAGCAGCTCTTTATTAACTATTGGTACTCACAGCATACAGAGGGGAATCCCACATCACTGCCATCCTCTGCACAAGTATTACACAGTGTCTAAACCCAAGACAGCTGTGCTGTTGCCTCTCAGGCCCCTCCAGTTGAATCACCTTTAATGTCCCTCTGATTCCATCTCAAGGCTCCTGAACCCCAGAGGCTTAGCAACTCTAACATTCAGAATCAGTCTTAATTAAATGCTCGCAGATGCCAAGGGGACAGTTGTCAAAGTCCCTACTCCAAGCAGGACCAGGTCTGAGGTGCAAGTATGAGGGGTCACTTACACAGTCTATGGTCATGTTAAAGAAACAGAGGCCAATGCTTGGTCCTTGTTATGCAGAACGGGGAAGAGGGAACAAGAAGACTACTCTCCTGAAGAGATGCTTAGGCATTCAGGACAGAAGCAGGCTGGGTTTGGAGTCCCCACTGTCAGCACATTGTCAGACAGAGCTCAAAGCTTTCCTTGAAGCTGACCAGAACTGAGGAATTTGATATTGAATAAAAACAATGCCTCGTAATGTTTTCCGAGTTGAGGAGTCTGGGAAAGGAGCCTCTACTCTCTTGGCCACCACTGTCTGTCCTCCTTCTCCCGCTCTGGGAAGACCACCCTGCACACATGCTGGGTGGGAGGAGAGACGCCCCACGCTCGTGGGAGCCATAAACAAGGATGTGAACTAAGAATTTACAAAAAACGCCTGGGTCCCTGGAGTCTGAACCAGTGGGAAGTTTTGATTGTTCTTAAGAACAGCTTGATGGAAATATAATTTGATGTTTTGATATTCATACGCATGAATTTGGAAATGAGTGTTGTGGCCAGACCAGTTAACATATAATGACCCTACATGGTCATTTTTTAAACTTTCATCTTCTGCAAATTGAGGCTTATGTGTTCTTAACAGATGATCTAGGAAGGAGACATCTGTGCAAACAAAGGGTGTGTTGTTCCTAACAACTCCAGAGCAAAGCCTGCCCAGGAAAGCCCTAGACACACCTTCTTTTGCCATGCATGACCCCTCTATCTCACCTCCCACTCTCTGGCCTCAGGAGGTCACCTCATGCCATCAGACTAATCTCTTCCTAGTGCTGATACCTTCCACAGGCTGAAACACACACACACACCAACACTGCACATTCCCGTACTCATCACATGCACAGGCACGTGTGTACACTTACACACCCTCACACACATAAGCTTGCATGCTAGGTGCATCCTTCTGACTCCAGATTTTCTGTTTTCTCTGGAGTGCTGTGGCCTTTCTGAACCATGCATTTCCCTCGTCTTCACAAAAGACCAAAGCAATCCCATCCCATCTGGTGCCTAAGCATTATTCCAATGGGGAAGACGGTCCCCTGTTGCAGCTGTATACTGCTGAGAACACAAGCCTGAGAGCTTCCTCTGCTCCCTGCAGGGCAAGCAGGGTCTGTTGTACACATAGCCTAGCTATTGTGTGGTCTTCCTATTGCCACGCCCCATGTCCTTGCTTCTGTCCATCATCACTACAGGCATTTTTGGCCTCAGCAACCCCACCTCTAAAATGGATGTAACCAATCTATTAGACCTGCCTCTCAAAGCTGTTCTAGAACAACCCCAACACAGCCTGCTACCACAGGTCTCCTCTGCAGAGCTGATGCCTATTCGGCCCACAGGTCCCTGCCTGGTCTCCCTGGGTTTCCATGGCTGCAACCTCCAAGTACAGCCCATCTCCTGCCAGGAGGAACAGAAAAGGATCAATGGGAGGTAGAAGACGGCATTGTTGAGGGGCCCTTAAGGAAGAAAGGGGGCCGAGCTGAAGTGGCTGAACAGATTCTCAAGGCCAGCAACAGTGTGCAAATGAAATCTCAGCAAAATCATTGTTATGATCCTCACTGTGCAGCCCAAGCTGATCCCAAATTCACTCTGTGAACAGGGAGATTCTTAGCAGCAGCACCTTCTCCCTCAGTAGGGGATGATTAGACAGCAGGGGAGATGAAGGCAAAAGCAAAGCAGCCCGTGCCCTCCAGGGATGATCATGCTGACCTCCAGGGATGATCCTGCTGACCTCCAGGGATGATCCTGCTGACCTCCAATCTCTGACCCTGCTAACTACCAGGAAATGATCCTTCTGACGACCAAGAAATGACTCTGGGAACTTCCACAAACCAGTTCTTGTTACTTCTAGGAACTGCTCTTGGTGACCTCCGTGATCTAGCCTTGGACACTTACAGATCAAGACTACTACGTAATTTTGCTGGAACACAGACCAGTGTGGACAAAGAACACAATCATCCCACCATTCCCATGGCCACTTCATTTATACTGCAAGGCAAGGACAATTTTCTTGGAATTTGACAGAAGAAACAGCAGGATAGGCAAGCTGGAGTTCTCAGCAGCTTCCTGGAGGATGGAGATGGGAAAAAGACAAGGTTACACTTTCTGGATTTCAGGGTATGGAGCTCTGAGTAGAGATGCCCTCATAGGCTCATGTACTTGAATCACCAGGAGTGTGACTGCTTGATAGGACTCGAAGGATTAGGGGGTGTGACTGTGTTAGAGGACCTGTCACTGGGGTAGGACTTTGAGATTTCAAAAGCCCTAATTAGCACCAGTCTTGGTGTCTGTCTGCCTCTCTCTGTCTGTCTGTCTGTCTCTCTCTCTCCCCAGACTGCATGCCACCATGCTCCCCGCCATGAGGCTAATGGACTTACCCACTGAAACTGTATGCAAGCCCCCCAGTTAATTACTTTCTTCTGTAAGAGTTGCCTTGCTCATGGTGTCTCTTCACAGCAATAGAACAGCGCTAAGATAGGCTCGCCAGCCACTATAACCAGTTCCGTTAGTGACCCCAGTCTCACCTCTCACCTTCCTCTCGGAAAGACCTGTGACTGTAAGCTCTGTTCCCCTAGAGAACTCTAAGACAGCAACGTACAGAAGAAAGGCTTTATTTAATGTTACAGTTCTAGAAGGATAAAAGTTCATCACTGTCACAGTGAAGAAGTGGGGCTGCAGCCAGGAATGGAGGCTGGAGCAGAAATCTGAGAGCTCACATCTTAAACTGTAAGCAAGAAGCAGAAAAAGCAACTGGAACTGGCAGGTGGTTTTGCAAGCCTCAAAGTCCATTTCTAGAGACATACTTCCTTTGGCAAGGCCACACCTCCTAAGCCTCCCCAAACAGCGCCATCAACTGGGATCCAAGTATTCAAACCCCTGAACCTTTGGGGGACACTTCATTCAGACCACAGTTGCCCACCAGAACTAGCTGAAAACACCCTATTGCTGAAGACACAACCCTCACTCCCTGAGGGTTTCCACGGCAAGGAACCAACTCACTTGACAAATTTGAGTCCAATTTCGTGTGCTCCTGGTAGCTTTGTGCTGTGGGATTCTGCAGGTGCCCCTCCCTGGCTTGAAAGATGAAGGCAGGACTAATAAGCCAGAGCAAACACTTGAACATGGGAATTGGGATGACAAGCCACGAAAACCATGAAATTAAGTTTTCCACTGTTGAAAGGTCACTTTCTTTTCCAGCTCATCTCCTCGGTGATGTAGAGCAGTGCAAAGCACCTCCAGTCATGACTGTAGCTCTTTGTCTTAATTATGGTTTTATTGCTGTGAAGAGAGTCCATAACCACGACAACTCTTATAGGGAAACATTTAATGGGGTCCCATGTACATTTGAGAGGTTTAGTCTATTATCATCATGGCAGGAAGCATGGTGGCATGCAGGTAGACATGGTGCTGAAAAAGAGCTGAGAATTCTGCATCCGAATCCACAGACAACAGGAAGAAGAGAGTGACACAGGACCTGGCTTGAGCTTCTGAAACCCCAAACCCACCCTTGTTGATGCACTTCCTCCAACAAGGCCACACCTCCAGTCATGCCACTCCCAATGAGACGATGGGGACCATTTTCATTCAAACCACCACATTCTTGGAGGAAGCAAGTGGATCATCACAATCCAAGGGGCTCTCAGCTGATCCAGTCTGGGAACGTGTGCAAAGAGCACTCAATGTTTGTCCCTTGAAAATACTTCCCACATGCAAATATGATCTAAAGGACCAATAAAATGCCGAGCACTTCTGAGGGGGATGAGTCCAGCAACTGAATCGCTGCATTTTCCAAAATACTTCATGCAATCAAGCTCTGTTCAGAGTCACTCAGACAGCCCTTGGGATTGTTTATGTCTGTTCTCCAAGCCCAGCAGCCAAAGGTTTGTGTCCTGTTTCTCAGATCCTCTTGTGTATATGGTAGATGTCAGCTAATCTAATCACTAAGACTTTTGTTTTGGCCCTGGGTTTTGAAATTATTCCTATTTCCCTATTTTGAAACCTAAGCTAAGACTCACTTGAGTAGAACCATTCTGAGAAGTGATAATTGGCCCAAGGCATGGAATCCCCTCCACAGGAGACCAGAAGCCTGGCCAGGTCACCCTGCTGCAGACCAGGAGCATGGTCGGGTCACCCTTCTGGAGACCAGGAGCATGGTTGGGTCACCCTGCTGGAGACCAAGAGCATGGTCAGGTCACCCTGCTGCAGACCAGGAGGAGCCTGGTGGGGTCATCCTGCTGGAGACCAGGAACCTGGTCTGGTCACCCTGCTGCAGACCAGGAGCATTGTCGGGTCACCCTGCTGGAGACCAGGAACCTGGTCTGGTCACCCTGCTGCAGACCAGGAGCATGGTCGGGTCACCCTGCTGGAGACCAAGAGCATGGTCAGGTCACCCTGCTGCAGACCAGGAGGAGCCTGGTGGGGTCATCCTGCTGGAGACCAGGAACCTGGTCTGGTCACCCTGCTGCAGACCAGGAGCATTGTCGGGTCACCCTGCTGGAGACCAGGAACCTGGTCTGGTCACCCTGCTGCAGACCAGGAGCATGGTCGGGTCACCCTGCTGGAGACCAAGAGCATAGTCAGGTCACCCTCCTGCAGACCAGGAGCCTCTCTCAAGAAGCTTGACTCTGTAGTCATTCAATGTAGTGGATCCATCCTGTGTGGTCCATTCAGTGCACTGGTAGAAGTCAGAACAGGCTGAAAAGAGTTCTCCTGCTGTCTAGCGTAGCTCCTCAAAGATGGCGGATGACTGGGATTCCCCGAAGGAGGTTTGGCAAGCCCCATTAGTATTGTTGTCTATCTGTTTAGTTTCTGGTTTTTCATTGCTACACACCTCACTCACCAGTCATTCTCTTTGCTGAGACACCTGAAGCTTCTTCTGATCAGTATTGAACTACTGATACATTCCTAACGGGTGGCAGTCAGAATACATAAGGAACTCATCTCACTAACATTACAAAACAAACAAACAAACAAACAAACAAAAACTGATTCAAAAATAGACAAAGGAGGTCTGGGGGAGATAGCTTAGTGGTAAAACACTTGTACAAACATGCATCTCCAGAGCCATGTAAAGCCAGGCACGGTAGCACATGTCTGCACTCCCAGGGCTCCTACGACAAGATGAGAAACAAAGACAGGAGAATCCCCAGATGCTCATGGGCCAGCAGCAAAAGACCCTGTCATCACATATCCATACAAATACTGTATCACTCACTCCCCACCCCCCTCCCACACACAGAAAGGCAATAGACCTGAATAGAGATTTCCGCTAAGAAGAAAGGCCAATAGTTTCAAAAGGATCACCTAATCATCAGGGAAATGCAAGTTTGAGCCACAGCGAATGGCCCCTGTAAGCACTTTGTGGTGTCACACACCCTGGGGGCATGGGCAGTGGGTGTGATACTAACACCTAAAGGTAGAAACCAGCTGCTGAGTACCCTGCAAGGCCCAAGTCCCTCACAACCAGCTGGCCCCACGGTCTAAACTTGAGGCTGAATCTGATACTGCAGAAACGCTGTGTGTGAAACAAGAAATAGCAGAGAGTGGGTATTTGAGGCACATGAACGCATGGAAGATGGAAGCAGAAACACAATGGCAAACATTGCCAGAGACAGGGATATCACAAGTCAACCTAGTGTGAGCCAGAACCCAGGCAAAAGTACACTGCACACAGAGACATGCAAAGGAAAGAGGAACCTACAAATGTGGTTCTGTTTTGAGATGGACCAGTGTCCTGGGTCACAGCCACACAGAGAAGAGCAATGGCAAGTTTGTGGACACATGGCAAGCATCTCCCATATTCACATTATTATTTATGACAAAAAAAACATGGTTCAAATGAGCCTAACTATGAAAATTAATTTTACTCATCTTGACATTGAAAATCCTCTGGGTACACTTGACTTGTTCAGCAATTTCCTCATCAGACCTTCTTCTACATCTGCCTTCTGACGCTGGCTCTCTTCAAGGTCCCAGGATGGCTTCTGGGTGTTCCTAAAGGTCCAGGAAGAGAGTGAGATTTCTTTCATAACCCCAGAGATGGCTCTGTGTCCTTTTTGGTTGGAATGGCTTATGCCATCTGCCCATCCCTGAATCAATCACTATGGCAACAGAATGAGATTAACTGACAGTTGCTGAGAATGGAGCCAACCCGACAGAAAGTATACGGCCAATGATGGAGGAAGAAAATCATTTCTCAATTTACCACATTATTCATCTACTGAAGAAAGAGGGATGGATTCAGGGCAAGAGGAAGCAGGTTCATGCAATCCAAACTAGGTTACAAATCAAGCAAACACACGTGTCATCTTGTGCTCTGCAGGATGAAGAAGACAGTCATTCAAGACGTGACTGATGACTGCAGACGGCTCAGACTGCTCAACTGGAAAGTCTACTCACACGGAACCTCAGGGGACAGACACTGGGGCAAGAACTTAAGAACTGGATGCATGGCCCTGACCACAAACGGCAGCGATTCAGAAAGGCATACAGTGTCTTCCAAAGGCAGAGCTTGACATCATCCTCCAAAGGAGGTTAGGGAGTGTGCCAGTGGCATGAGGAATAGGAAGGGCTTCCTGGAGCAGAGAGTGAGTGACGAAGCACCTCCGCCTCCAGACTGATCTCCCCTCTATGGGGACCTGGCTTCCACCATCCCCAGAAGCCATGCTTTATTTATTTTGACACACTTGTTTAATCTGAGCAGAGTGCACACCTCATCAAAATGAGAGAGATCAGGGTAGTCAATTTCTTTTATCAGTTTTTCCTTCTCAGAGAAGCATCCCCCATCTCACTTTCCTTCTCGGAGACAATTACTCAATCAGAAGGAAGAGGAATGAAAGTTTGCCATGCCAGCTGGTGACAAATGAGAGTGTTAATTCCCCCGAGCAGGCACTTTGCTTTGTCATTCGCCTAGCCAGCAGTCGACAAGAGCCCTGTCTAGATAATGCCTTTAGGATTACAGTGGTCTTTTAAGACAGAGAAGTCAGGGGCATCAGAAATTGCAGAACTCGGGGCTAACAGGATGCCACTCAGCCACAGAGGATTGATTACTTGTGTGGAGGCCACATGCCAATTACAGGCACGTCACCAATGGATCCTCGCTACTTATTCTGCTCAATGTGACAGACAACCAAGATATGTCTTCCAGGATTCTTAGCTAATGTCTGTGCTTGCTCAGCACACACCACCTCTCCCTTGTTTGCTGGGATGCAGGTGGGTTTCATGTGAGGGAGCTCTGTCAGCTGTCAACCTCACAAAACCCAAATCAGCTGAGGGCCCTGAAGCAGCTTCAGATGACAGCACGGAGCTGTGCCTCCATCCTTCCCATTGATGACAAGACCGTCCTCTCAGACTGCATTATTCCAAGTCTCTGCCAGGTAGTCAGGCGAGAGTCCACTGACTTAGCTCTTCAGGGCCCTCAGCTGAGAGACTTCAGAATGACTCGGGGCCTACGACTTGGCCATTCTTCTAACACTGCCGCTATCACTTTCTTTTGTGTTGTGAATGTGCACCTAGGCAGCTGTTCTTTTCCTCGACTACCTTGAAGAACGCATGTGTGGTTTTTTTTCTGAGTTATTATTATTCTTTGACAATTTCATACATTTATATATAATACATTCTACCTTCACTCATCCATTCACTTCTCTCTCCCTCCTCCCATCCACACAAACTGCTCTGCATCCTACCACTATGCTCCTACCTCAAATTTATGTCTTTCTCTCTTGGTTTGGTTTTGTTCTGTTTACAGGGGCATGAATGTTGAGCTCATTATTGGAGCATAGGTAACTCAGCAGTGCTATGTCATTGAAAGCAATGACCTCTTCTCCCCAGTGACCCGGGACTGCCATTGGCTCCCCGAGGTGGGGCAGGATGCCATGAGCCCCTCTCCATCTAAATTGAATACAAAACATGTGGCTTGTTGGATTTTTATTTTTAGATTTGTTTTTTATTTTTTAAATACATGTGTTTTGTGCATTTGAGTCCAAAGACAAGAAGTCAGAGGTCTTAAATCCCCTGAAGCCAAATTTATAGGTAGTTGTAAGCTGCCCCAACATGAATACTAGAAATTGAACTCAGGACCTATGAAAAAGAAGTATGTTCTCTCTCTCTTCTCTCTCTCTTCTCTCTTCTCTCTCTCTCTCTCTCTCTCTCTCTTGCCTGGGGTTCTGACTGTAGGCTGGTTTTTCTTTGCTTTATGTCTAATATCTGCTTGTGAGTGAGTACATCTTATATTTGTCTTTATGGGTCTAGGTTACCTCACTCAATATGATGTTTTCTAGATCCATCCATTTGCCTGCAAACTTCAAGATGTCATTTTTTTCCATTGTGTAAATCTCCATTGTGTAAATATACCACATTTTCTTTATCCATTCTTCAGTGGAGGGGCATTTAGGCTGTTTCTAGGCTCTGGCTATGACAAATAATGCTGCTATAAACTTAGTTGAGCACATGTCCTTGTGGCATGATTGAGCACCCTTTGGGTATATGCCCCAAAGTGGTATTACTCAGTCTTGAGGTAGGTTGTTTCATAATTTTCTGAGAAATCACCACACTAAATTCCAAAGTGGCTGTACCAGTTTGTACTCCCACCAGCAATGCAGGAGTGCTCCCTTTACCCCACATCCTCTCCAGCATAAGTTGTCATCAGTGTTTTTG
>LOEQ01014590.1:0-17648 GCA_001685075.1 Bramus lutescens | reverse complement strand
CTCCCTTCCTTCCTTCCTTCCTTCCTTCCTTCCTTCCTACCTTCCTCCCTTCCATCCTTTTACCTTGCCTCACAGGGGCTAACTGGGACTGAACTGACAACCAGGGAGCCTGCATGGGACTGACCTAGGCCCTCTGCATATATCTTATGTGGAGGCCCAAAAATGTGAGCCTATTTCTACCTTGTCTGTAAGTCACAGAGTTTTAGCTTGTTTAAATGAATTGACAATAAGTGTGACTACAAACCCTGACCTAGGGTGTGGTAACTTGGTCTTTTTGACATTAAGACGGCCCATACAGATAGATTCACTCCACACCATCAATGGTTAAGATATTCAAACATCTGCTCCTTCTGGTGAATTAGGAGGCTTGACCTGGGGAGTGGCTGCCTTCAGGATATTTGATCTACAGTAGGTTCACTGCCTAAATAACAGAGTGCTTTTCTCATGGATTAATTGCTTGATGTCTTAAAGTATTGAAGCAAGTAACTGAGTTGTCCTTTGTGTCATGTTAAAGCAGTCTTTTATCTGCTTTCCCCCTGTTGTATTGGGGTTATAAATGTGTATGGAAAATTAAATCCAGGTGGATTTCAGTATTCACTGGAATCCCTCCTGGTACTATCCTATGTTTCTGTTTTATGATTTCTGCTGAGGACTTGGTTCTCTTTACTATTTTTCTATTTCCCCTGCCCCTACCCTGGCAAATGTATTTTGTCAAAGCTGATCTCTGACAATGTTACAGTTATGTAGCAAGTTATGTAACAATATCCTCTTGTGGGCCTCCTAACAGTAGGAAGAGGGTCTGTCTCTGACTCTTTTTCAGGCTTTTGAGACCCTATTCATCATACTGGGTCACCTTGCCCAGCCTTAACACATGGGGCGGTGCTTAGTCTTATAGCAACTTGATATGCCATGTTTTGTTGATACTCATGGGAGAGCTGCCCTTTCCTAAATATTAATGGAGAGGTAGTGGTTGGGGAATGGTAACAGAGGGTGGGTTGGGGAAGAAACTGGGAGGAAAGGATGGAGGGGAATTGCAGATAGGATGTATAATAAATACATACATACATTTATTTTTTAAATCAAAGTATATATGCTGTTAGGGTTAGGATGAATATATCCATAATCCATGATAAAACTTGAAATACAGCTTCTGTTCTATTAGAAAGTGGGCTCTGCACAAGAAGATGAAATAATCTTCAGTCACTCTGGAGAACTAAATTGTTACCATGAGAGAATAAAGGATTACCACTTCTTTCCTTGTCCTTTCTTCTCTACACTGAAGTTGTTTTGCCTTTATATTTCATGCTTTCTAACATAGTGACTACTAAAGATTTATGTTGGTTTTCTTTCTAAGAGAAATGGAAAATAGTAGAAAAAAACAAACAAAGCAAAAAACAAACTAACAACAACTTGTGAAGCCCAATAAACCGAATGGGGTTTATACAAAAGAAAAGTCCTCTGTAAGAGAAAGACTTGTTGGATGAAGATTTGTAACTAGAAGAGTGAGGAAGTTTGACTCCAAATAAAAATGCATATGTATGCCTTGCACATAGTAAGGATTAGATTTACATGCAGAACATAATGAAAATTATTTTAACATTATTTCTCAGGAGGAAATTATTCTGTTTATTTACATAGGTCACTCAATATGATATTTTACATTAAATATTTTAGGTATTTAAAAAAGAGTGTAGTATATGAAAACTGCTAATATATTTGGCAGAAGGCAAAAGACATGATACTCAGTTAATATCCTATGCGTCTTAGTGTTGCATAATTCGACTTCTTGTGAAAGTACTATTGCTATTTTTAATTTTTAGCTTAGGCATTCCCTAGCATTTTCCACAATATTGTGAATTTACATTTAAAAATTTGTATGAAATCAGTGTGTATTATCATACACATTGGACTTATTTCCAAATTATCATAGTTCCAGGGTTGTGTTTATTGTCCTATTTCCTTCAGAAAGAACTATTTAAATTTATTGCATTGAAAAAAATCCTGACCTGCAAAAGCTACTCATGGGTGAGATTACATACTGTGAAAGCTTGAAAATCTGAATCTTGAGCTGTAGAATCCGGCATAAGATTATAAATGATAATGTGCACCTAGACCTGCAGGTAATACTATTGAAGGAGTATAACATAATCTAAATATGCAACAATGAATGAGTATAAAATAAGAGTAAATCAATAAGAACAGCATCAGGAAAAATTCTTAAATGCCTGAAGACAGGTTTAGGTAATAAGGTTATTTGGGGCTTAAGGTATTACCTTGAGACTTCAGATGTCACACACAGGTATGTGTGTGACTAAAAAATACCTTACACATAGACACACCCTCTACACACATGTGCGTGCACACACACCACAATATTCTACAGAATATTAGGTTTCATATATTTTCTTTCATTCATTTCCTATCTGGCCATTGGCAATAACCATGCTTTTCAATCCCCTTCAAAATCCACGTCTTCATTGCTACATCAAAGGAATATTCACTGCTGACAAGCTTATTGTTGCACATTTTATTTTATCATAATCAACTGATTCATATCCATTTTTATAAGAGAATACTTTTGTTCAGTAACAGATTTTCAGATATCAACCACTGTGTGACTTGGAGCTGCTGATGGCAATGACTTGCTAATTTGATAATTTTATTAATATCAAAACAGTCTGTATTAATCCAAGCTAGGCAGTGATTATGTTCAACCTATGGTAGACTCTTCTGTTCTCTACACAGTCACTGTGGCAAGTCAGCGAATCAAATCATTTTCCTACAAAGAAAGATCATGATCCTTCAATACTTAGCTGTATCCCTTACGGAGTGCAGCAGACAACAGGGCCACAATTATCTAACAGATCCTGTCACATACCTCTTTAAAATATTCAGGTTATACATAATTTTAATTTAGATGGAATTAGGTTCAAATATTTAATTTTACAGACTGATATTCTGGTTTCAGGGTGATGGACATGATTTTAGAATCATGGGGAATTGTGGTACATGGAGAAAACCAAAGAAAATTATAAGAAGGAAATGACTTCAAGACATCCACATATGTCACATGTAACACATCCTTCAAGCTCTAGAAACAGTAAATTCTACAATATCATGGAAAATCTAGGAAGAATTTTTTTAATGAGTATTATATGATAACAGTGCCATTCACTTCCTAAGAGTTTTGGGACAGTTACATTGAGAGTATTTTGGTGCTTGCTTTTAAATAAATAAATAATAAAAATTAAAAAGTCGCTTTGAGAGTTTCATACAATATATTTGGATCATATTCACCAGCTTCCTCATTCTATTTCTCATCCATCCCTTCTCACCAACCCAATTTATGGCCTATGTTTTTAAAAGCCATCAAGTCCTATTTTTGCTGTTCGTATATTGTTGGGGATATGACCTTCTACTGGAGCACAGTTGACTTACTAGGGACCACACTCATACAGGAAACTTCCTCTCCCTCACCTAGGGGTTGTCAGTTGCTAAGAGCTCTTCAGTTGGGGGTGAAATTTTATGACTCCCTCCCTCATCCATTGTAGGCAGAGGTTTTCTGTTCCGCCATTCAGCTCTTTCCCACCAACTGGCTCCCCAAGTAATCACACAGAGACTTAGTATTAACTATAAATGCTCGGTTGATAGCTTAGGCTTGTTACTAACTCTTGTAATTTAAATTGACCCATACTTTTAATCTATGCTCTGCCATGTGGCAGTATCATTTTTCAGCACAGCATGTCCATCTTGCTTCTCTCTGCATCTCCTGGTGACTCTGACCTCTTATACCCCATCCTCTCTTTTTGTCGTAGTCATTCTAACTTTTTCTGCCTACCTATTCCCCAGTCAGTTCTTTATTAATCAATGAGATTAATGTACATTTAAAGTATACCAAAATATTGTTTCACAGTACTACATGCTGGGAGTTTGTGTGGCTTGTTCTTGTATAGGTCTTCTGCATGTTGTCACAAACACTGTGAGTTCATATGTGCAACTATTTGGATGTGTCCAGAAAACATTATTTCCTTGTAGTTATCCTGTGCCTTTGGCTAGCAGTGAAGAGTTCATTCTGCATTCAGCATATTAAGAGAGCTACAAGCACTATGCCATGGAAAGATCAAAAGCTGGCATTAGAAGCAAGGCTTCTTGAAGTAGCAGTGATCCTTCAGTTAGGAGGCATACCTGTCAGGATTTGGGAGACACAATGAGTTATGAGGAACATAAACCCCCTAGGAGAGCTTGCAATAACTAAGGAGAATAATTATTGGATTTCATGCCAATATATTTGTTCAAAACACTCATTGATCTTTGTAATCTGAACTCTGAATCTTCTGTAGTAAATACAGAAAAACACTCAATGCATAACTGATGTGGGATTTCCCTCTGTATGCTGTGATTACCATTGATAAATAAATAAAAAAATTGCTTTAGGCTTACAGCAGGGCAGAAAAATGTAGGTGGGAAAAACTAAACTGAATTCTGGGAGAATGAAGGTGGAGTCATAGATGCCATGTAGCTGCCAGTGGGAACAGATGAGCCTGTGGAATCAATCTAGAGTAATGTGATTTGTTGGACCAAGATCACCCAAGAGGTCTCCATAAACACCCACAAAACTACTTCACCTAATAAACAGCAGAAAGTAGTTTGGGGAAAAATAGGCACAAATTCCCAAATATTGTTTATAAATGTTTGCTTACATTTAAAGGGGAATATGTTATAAAAATTTACATTGGTATTAATTTTGATTTATTAATACAAACTTAAGGTTAACTTTTACCATATGTAAATTTCTGCTCTTGATTAAGGTATCGTGTTTGTGCAGTTCATTTAAAATATAGTATATAATTTAAAATAAAGGTTAATAAATAATCATCTATAAGAGTCAAGCTTGTAGTCATGTTAGTTGGGTTTTCTAGATATATAGAAATATATTTTAGTTAGTTAGGTATTCTTTAAGTCTTTTAGAGACCTTCAAAATATAGCATATAAAATGCTTTAATAACATAGAACTTTCCATGACAGTCAGACACATTTGCTCCTGGTAGTACTGGTCTGCTATCAATTAAGAGAATTATGGACACCAAAGAGGCTCCTTAAGGTGTTGGTTAGCCATTTGGGCAAAAAAACTGCTCTTTCCTGGACTGCTTGATAGTATGCTATATAAACTGGACTTGCAAAAAGCCACAAAAAATAACTGCTAAAGCTGCCTAAAGATGAGATGATCCTTTGGGGTTCCTGCTTCATAAAAGAGTCTGCCAAACATTCGACAGGAGACACAAAAAATGTAACGGACAAACTGCCAATATAGGCAAAACTGTTTTTAAAATTTCCTGCTTCATGGAAAAGTCTACTGGATACTATGGGCCTATAGGCTAAATATGGATGCTCCAACAATACAAAATCATTGGGAGACTGTCCAGACAGCAAAATGACTCTATCAGTACTAAAGTTTTAAAAGTTTCTTACAATGCACTTCTTGTTTACTTAGGTAATATTATATTCTTCTGGAATCTTTGATGGAGGTAAAAAATAGTTATAATTATAGTTTTCTTTAGTTATAATAAAAATAAAGTAGATAAAATATTATAACTAATTTTTGCTTGATACTTGTTTTGTTATATGTAATTTTAGCATGATAAAATTAAAACCTTCCTTTTCATTTAGACAGAAAGGGGGATGTGATGTAAAATTCCCCTCTGTAGACTGTGATAATTCATTGATTAATAAAATGAAACTTCTTTAGGCCTATAATATGGCAAAATAGAGTTAGATAGGGAAAACTTAACTGAGTGCTGAGAGAAAGAAGGCAGAGTCAGAAATGCCATGTAACCACTGCCAGGAATAGATAAGCCAGAACCTTACTGGTAAGCCACAGCCACATTGCAATACACAAATCAATGGAAATGGGATAAATTAAGATGTAAGAGCTAGCCAATAAGAAGCTAAAGCTAATGGTCCAAGCAGTGATTAAATTAATACAGTGTCTATGTGGTTTTGATGGGACTGAGCAGCTACAAACAAATAAGCAGCCATCTATTACACACAACAAATTGAATCATATGTATTTTTGTATGTTAATGTGTCTAAATATATTTGTGTATAAAACAAATAAATTGAGTTCTATCTGTTGTGTCCTTCTTAACTCATAGTAGAGAGTTGAAAATTCTACTTGGATAAAATGTATGAACATCGATATTTTTCTTGCATTTAAAACGGAACTTCTATTTAATTAAATATAAAATGAAATCATTCTAAGCATATAATCCCTGAATTTTCCAAATGCCATATTGACATTATTATTGGGTTCAAATCATTTCCTAATTTACAATTTGAGTATTCAGTTAATTACTTTAGAATAATGCTGCTTTATTTCCATAAAGGTAGACATTATCTCTTTATTATTTATTTCTAGTTTACTCCTACTAAGATCAGTAAATGTACTTTGGATGATGCCAACATTAAGAAAGAAAACATTCTTTATAAGCTAGAACATTGTTAATTTGGTCAAAAGTTAATAAATGCCTATAATCAGAAAAAAACTTGCCATTATTGAGTAACACATTATGAATTAGGCAGTTAGGAATTATATATATATATNTATATATAGTCTGTATTTATTATAGATTTTAATTTTCTTATAAGGAATAGTTCTAGTATATTCTTATTGTGATGTTGCTATAAATGTGCACAACTTGAATAGATCCATCAGTAATTAGAATAACTTTTATTCATTTATTTGTTTTCTCTTTGTAGTGGGAATATTCAACATCATTTCATTGTTTTAGAAGTATGTATTGCATTATTAAATGGCATCTCTCTAAACTTCAAAAACAACCACTAAAAATTAGGTCTCCTGTTTAAAAGTGGGATTCGATCATATATTAAATATCATTTACCCTTTCTCTTAGTCAATGATAACCCCTACTCTATTGCTTTTTATATTGTAATATATCGATTAATGTTTGCACACGTACTTGCAACTTGCTGATTGCTTTCACTTATGAAATATTCTGTCTCCAAACATTGTCTTAAATGACAGAATTGCCTTTTTAAAGATTGCATAGTAGTCTATTGTGTATGCATAGCACATTTTGAAAATCTACTTAATCTTTGAAGAATAATTAAATGGATTCTAATTCTTGGTGATTATAAATAATGCTAATCTAAGCAAGAAAAGTTGACATCTTGATTTCAAGTGCTTTGGTTAAACACCCATGATGGGATTTCTGAAACTTAGAACTAACCAAGTTTTAGTGATTTGAATTTTGATTGTTCTCCTTTCCACCCACCCCACCCCAAAACATAATGGGCATTTGAAGATTAAAAGACAACTTACAGGAATCAGTTCTTTCTTTCTACCATGTGAGTCTAGGGGATCAAACAAGTCCTCAGACTTAACAGCAAGAACCCTTAACTACAAAACCAACTTGCTGGCCCTGGCTGGATTTTTATGCATCGTGTTTGTCTTGCTTTCAAAATTTTGTAACAGAGTTTAAAACCAATTATCTATTGTTAAATCAAAAAAATGTAGTGGTTCTTCAGGTTTCAGACTTAGTCTGACATATAGCAAGATAAACTAGTAATGATGGAGCTGTGTGTGTGTGTGTGTGTGTCTTCAGCAGTCGTGTAGACAATGTCATACTCAATAGTCTTTTGTCATTTTGAATTTGTCTTCTCTTTTAAAATGATTTTAGTAAAGTAATATAGTTGTAATAAAAGTACTTTTGTTCTCACATTCACTGCTTGCATTTATTTTAAAATTTATTAAAATATATAATAATATTTTTAAATTTATTATAAATTAGTATATGGATGGTTTACACATGAATTTTTATAAATGTACAGATATATGCATGTGTCACTGGTTAAATAGTACAACTTTAGTTAAACGGTGAAAAGTGAGATCACTTGCTGTGTAAGCAAAAGCACATTTGATCCTGAGCACCTATGTCAAAGTTCATCCTGGACATGTGTGCCTATTTCTCCAGCAGTGTGGAGGAAGGGCATACAGAGCCCTGGAAGTCCCAAGCTTTGGAGCATAGCTAGAACAGAAAGCTTCAGATCCGTGACAAACACAATATCATCTGCTGGCTCCCCTCTTGTATGCACATGAGAGCAAGCACCCCATACATAATTATACACACAAACACACACACAAACACACTTCACATAACCACACACATACATACAAGCAAAAATGAAGAAAGAAAAAAGCAGACACCTAGGAAAGGGAAGAATTACTATTAAGATTTATTGTTTTCTACTAAGGTAAGAATAATTTTTGCAAATAAAATAAGTGAGGGAGATCTGTAGGGTGATATGTGTCTGTCTAATAATATTGTATATAATAATTTCATAGGTCATTTCAATTACACAAAGACAGCCATGCTGAAATACTTGTAGCTTAACATGGTGCAATCAGTTACAGTTCTGCGATGATAGTGTATAGTTCTTCACTAGCTGTTTTGTGATTGGCCTGAGCATATGCATTATAGTAAAAATCAAATCAAATTCTTGTCTTTTAAATCCTGCAGTTTGTTATTTAGAGACCAAATTACACGCTGCCAATCACATCAGTTCATTGAAAATAAAGACAGGAAGAAATAACACATATAGTGACAATCACATGCATACATAAAATAACTAGTCTGTGTATCCTATATGTATAAAGCAATATAAAGAAAAAGGAGGTAACAAGCTCCATTTTAGGGTGTAGTGGAGGCCTGGAATCTGAGCACTCCAGATGTGGTGGTCTTATGATCAGATGTTCAAGGTCACTGCCAGCTACAATAAGACATTGTCACACTGAACTAAGGGATACCTGTCTCAAAAAAATGAATCAAACAAACAAAATAAAACACCTAATACAATTATCAGATTCTCATTCTAATTTATATATGTATTATTAATGCAAATGGTTCAGGTGCCTTTTATGAGGAATTCAGAAAGCTAAGTACCAAGCTAAGCTAAGCTAAGTTGGTACTATAGGAGAAAGGTAATAAAACTTCAAATTTTTAATTCTATACTTTTTTCCTGTGATCATTTCTTATTCATCAAATATTTGATTACTTATATGCATGTTTCAATAATTACATGAGCTAATGTTTATTAGATATTTTATGTGCTAAGGACATTTAAGGAAGACCACGAGCACCAAGTGGTTTAGTACTTGCATTCAAGTTTTGAGAATTTGTGTCAATATATCCATCTTACAGATGGCATTACTGAAGAACAGAGAGGCTCTAATGCAAGGAGCTATTTGTTCATCCCAGTTGCCTGGCTAGTTTAGCCCCAGAATAATCACACAAAACCTGTATTCATTAAATTACTTCTTGGCCCATTAATTCTAGCTTCTTATTGGCTATTTTTTAATTTAATGCATCTCTGTGTATCGCCATGTGGCAGTGGCTTACCAGGTAAAATTCCCAGTGTCTGTCTCTGGCAGCTCCATGGCATCTCTCTCACTCTACCTTCCACTTCCCTGCATTCTGTGTAGGATTCCCCACCTAGCTCTGTTCCCCTATAGCTCTGCTATAGGCCCAAAGCAGTTCCTTTATTCATTAACCAAGAATAGCCACGCATAGACAGAAGGACCTCCCACACCAAAGTTCAACAGTTTCTTAGTGGGCATTCATTTAGTAAGGGCTGAGGAGCTTTACTGAGGACATGGCTACCCAAAATGTACAACCTTGCTGACCAGACACAGCTGGACAAGAAAATTTCATTTTCTAAATAAAGTAAAACTTTAGACTTATTTTACTTTACTCTGACATGACTTTGTGTTTACTGACTAAAGTATACAGTGTATACTATATATAAATGAATTGAATGAAATTTGCAAAGAATAGTGATAGTAACTTTTCTAAATATATTTATAAAAAATAGCACTCAAATTGAAAAACAGTTTTGAATGGATCATTAAATGTTAGGACTAAGAAGCAGCATTAACTGTGGCAGAAATATTTTCATTAAGGGTATGTGCTTAAGGAAGTTATAAAACACTTCACTTTGAGTAATGGATAATGGACATTAGAATTTTAGTCCAGATATCTTGTACTAGGAGATTCCATCTTTAATAAAATCTATTTGCATGCTATTTATTTTTTGTTTATTTTCAATTTCACATAATTGATATTTTATTACTTTAAAAGCCATGTTAAAGTAATTCATCAATTATAAGCTGAAAATTTGTGATGAGAGTGCAGAGTCCGGCTTGTAGATATGTGGTATTAGCTTGAATTTTTTATTCTTGATTATGATTTGATAAGATGAAATACAAAGATAGTCCACAACAATCAAAATGTTTTTTTCTCCATATAGAAATTCCACTCTTAAGTTCTGGCACTGTTGCTGTGAACTGAAGACAAATAGACATCTCTGATTATAAACCTGAACTTCTCTAGTTCTTTCTTATTTGCATATGCCTTCTTTTCTACTCACAGATGAGATACAGTCCTATTTGGTGACATTGATGGTACTTTCAGAGACATTTATTAGATACAGAACACAAGGAGAGACGTACGTATCCATCATAAGTGTGAGATGGACAAATAAGTATTTCCAAAGGGAATGAAGTGCAAGAGTGAGACTTTGACAAAGCAAGACATTATATCTACCCAGAAGTACACATTCACTGTCACCCTCTCCCCTACCTGAATTACCACTGCTATATCCTCTACATTGCAGATCCATTTTTCTTTGTAATTTAATATAGTTTTCTTTTTAATTGTTTATTATTGAGCTATATATTTTCTCTGCTCTCTTCTCTTCCTCTTCTCTCCCCTTCTACCCTCTCCCATGATCCTTGTGCTCCCAGTGTACTCGGGATATCTTGTCTTTTTCTGCTTCCTATGTAGATTAGATCCATGTATGTCTCTCTTAGGGTCCTCTTAGGGTCCTGAGTTTGGTTGTTGGGACTTTTATGGTGGTAGGAAAGAATTAATATCTTCAAGTTGTCTTTTGATCTGCACTCAAGTACTGGGGCAAACAGACACACACACATAAGTAAAGAATAAATGTACTGTCAATATTCTAATAGATTATACTCTAAAAATGAAAATGCAAGATATCTATATGTATGCATGCATGTATTTTTGTCATAAATGGAACTGTAGTGAAATTATGCAGAATATCCATACAGCACAGAGAAAGAAAGCAAACAAAATAAATAGTAGAATAAGATTAATTTATATATTTTATTTAAAAGACAAGGTGAACATGGTGAAGAAAAATTGAGGTATAAAATATTTGAAGATATTTTAAGTGGTATGTGCCTTAGCACATTTTCAACAACTATATAAAATAACTGTAGTAATGTAATTTATATGGGAAAATGTATATTTCACTCTCATCTTTATAAAAGGACATTCAAAATGAGGCAATTGTAACTTCAAGGGTTCTTATTAAACATTACAAATGTTGGATAGGATTGCAAAACGTGTGCATATGTGTATATGCATGGTTGCACGTGGGAAATAATGTTTCAGGACAGATAATATAGGAAAGTTCCAGGCTCAGTTAATAAATGACTTTCATAGTAACTAATCTAGTCCCACAGAATAAGAGCATACACTCTAAAGGGGTATCAATTTGTTTTAATGGCCCAAACTTCTCAGAAGTACAAGTTCACAATATGAACAAATTGGGAATTGGACTTCTACTAGGAAGTTGTTTCATTGGGAGCCAAACATTCCCAAAGCTCAGCACAGAGCACTTTATAGAATTAGCAAACAACATAAATCTTCAGATGACTAAATCCCAACAAGTGATCAATAGCATAATTAGTAAAGAGGCAAACCCTCACGAATGTCTAATAAGGAGCAATGCAAAATACCAAAGGCAAAGAGATTTTACAAACAGATGACTAAAAATGAGTTTGGTAATAAAGAGCAATAATTAGAAAACAGCTTTGGTTTCTTATAGAAAAATACAATCCCATATTCCTCTGGAGAAATAAACTCAAAGGGGAAAGTCCATGTGTCATCCCAAACAGACAACCCCAAGAGAGTGAAAATTACTCAACTTTAAAAATATTTTTGATTGTGAGACTAAGTTTGAGGATTGAGGTAGGAGTTGTTGGCCAATGGGGTCATCAAGAAACCCAAGCATTACAGTATATTACAAATGCCCTTGGTTATTCTCTCCAGTACATAAAAATTAGATTCTATTATTAAGGACACTACACAGCTCAGTCATAGAACATGGAGAAATCAAACTGGTACTCACCAGGAAACTTAATCACTACTGACTAACTTTTCTCCTTGTGGAAGGTGCGGTGCAGTAAATTAATCTTACTAAACTAGGAACCATTCATGTTACAGTAATGACTGGCTGGACAAGACATGTGCACTTGTACAAAAGTGGCATGAATGTCTTTGGGGTAAACTAGACTTAAGTCCACTGCACAAGATAAAACTCATCCCTTGCCCATTGTTGTACCAAGAACATAAAACTAAACAGAACACAGTCCCTATGAGAGATACACTATTATTTTGCTAAATGGACACAGAAATAATCTACTCATAATAACTTATCAGTATAACAGTAGATTAAGTCTCCTCCCAATTATCATCATAGAAATTTATGTTTACAGAAAATGATGATCAACAGAGACCAACAATGGCTAAAATGCAAAGAATAAGAAATCATAGAATGATCAGCGCTAAAGGAAATAAATATGTACTCCTTCAAATGTTCAGTGATCATTGTTGGAAACTGAACACATCAGGGTAGCTGCACACGTGAATTAAGAGTGGTTTTGGCTTGTGAACAAGATCTGTTTTCATAATTGGTGTAGTATTGCAATAGACACCATTACCAAGGCAGCTCTTATAAAAGAAAGTATTTAGTTTGGGCTCGCTTATCGTTTTAGAGGTTTAGTTCATTATCATCATATCAGGAAGCATGGCAACATGCAGGCACGCATGCTGCTGGAACAGTAGCTAAGAGTTGTACATCTGGATTTATAGACAGTAGGAAGAAAGAGCCACTGGGCCTGGCTTGGGCTTTTGAAACCTCACAGCCTACCCTAGTGATAATTTTTCTCTAACAAATCCACAGCTCCTAATCCCTCCTAAGAATTGCCACTCTCTGATGTCTAAACATTCAAACATATGAGCCTATGCAGTGGGGAAAGAGGCATTCTTACTCAAACTAGCACACCTGTAAAAGCACAAGCCAGTCCACAATTCAGCATGGAGATGGTAGATTAAGGGAGCATTGCCTTTATTCATGAAGCTGTTAACAACTGGTAGGTGATAAAATAGAGTCACTTTTTTCTAAGAGTGTTAGCCCCTAATAAGTTGACTCTGCTCCAGTGGATGGACACACAGTCAAGAATATTTGGACATTGCAAATAGACTTTGATAGAAGAATAAGGAAGAGAGAGAGAGAGAGAGAGAGAGAGTAAGAAAGAAAGAAAGAGACAAAGTTTATTGGAAGGGAAAGGGGTGGATCTGGGATAAAACAATGGAGAGGGCATGAACATAAGAAAACATACAAAATTAACATAGAACTTATAAATCTTAGAATACTATTTTGTCAGCAGATATTTATTAAAACAACACTAAAGAGTATGCTACGAAAAATATAATATTCAATTAACAAGTAATGCAAAAACATTGAATTTGTGGGGAATGCAGAAAGGTAGATCCAGGTTAAGGAATGAGTGAACCAGCCCATAAATCACAATCCCAGAGAACCTAGACAACAATGAGGACCCTAAGAGAGACATGCATCGATCTAATCTACATGGGAAGAAGAAAAAGACAAAAATCTCGAGTAAATTGGGAGCATGGGGACCTTGGGAGAGGGTTGAAGGGGAGGGGAGAGGCAGGAAGGGGAGTAGAGAAAAATGTAGAGCTCAATTAAAAATCAATTAAAAAAGAAAAGAAAAGAAAGAATAAAAAATAGAGTTGAAAAGAAGACTCTGTTGAGAAAGGCTCAAGCCAGACCATTTGAGTTCCATATTTAGTTCCTATATAGCAGAAGGAGAGATTAAATTCCTGCAAGTAATCCTCTGACTCAACACATGTACCATGGCATGCCCACCACACAAAATAAATAAATAATGTGATTAAAATTTACAATGAAAGATGCTTTGTTTAACTTTTGCATATTTCTTAGAGTAAAAAGCAAGGACTCATATTATATACTAATTTAGCACTTACTCATATTAATTTCACTAGCATATATATAGTTGTACATATTGTAATTTGTATAATAGCAGATAAAATTTGGGTATCAGTTTCTAATACTGACTTCAGATTGAAAATGTAATTAATATGATAAAATATTTAACATAAACAGATAAATAAAGGTAAAACAAATCAAGTATTTAAGCTGAACACACCTGTTCAGGGGTAAAGGTAAGTAAAGTTGAACACATTAAATCAATGTTTTTATTGTCAAAATTCAGAAATCATAGGAGATAGTTCTAATCCTATAGAAATTATTCATCTTTGAAATTTTATACTTTGGTTAAATTGTTCACTACATACATGTAATTATTTTTCCAAGTCTGCTTAAAGCTATGTCTCCTCTTGTGCCCTGTAACTCTGATTATAGAGAACAAGACAGACACTCAGATTTCTTTTCCCATAAAACCTTGGCTGAAATGAACTTTAAGTTTTTAATACTTCTTTGTTTTTCATTCGAGAAACTGGTAATCAATGTACCTTCCTTGTGCACAGAAAACACAAAGCTTGACCACTCATAGGCTCTTTGTCAGCTCTGTGCAGTGGAATAACCTTTCTGTGCACTGTGACTACATATTGGTCGTTTTGGTTAATAAAGAAGCTGACTGGCCTATAGCTGGACAGGAGGCAGTTAGGCAGGAAAAGCCAAACTGAGAATGCTGGGAGGAAGAAGGGTGGAGTCAGAAGAGATGCCAGGAAATGCAGAGGAAGTAGGAGATCGGTGTGCCATGCTAATAAAGGTAACATCACATTGGCCAACCATTTACAATTAATAGAAGCCTCTGTATGGTAATTTGGAAGTGGCTGCTGGGACGGAAAAAATTCCACCTTCATATCTGAATTTTAATTTATTTTTCTTTCCCAGTTATTTTTTAATATTATTTTTATTATTCTTCACTCATCCTTTTACTTATGGGAAGGAGAGATATTGCTATTTCTTGCCTTCAACTGGTATTAACACACGACTAAAAAAATACACAAGAGGCTTTTATTGTTCCTTTAATTTATAACAAAATCTAATAGATCTCCATCACCTAAAACTTGATTCAGTGAAAGAGTTTATCATCAGCTTTTCTCAAATTCCAGCTTGATTTATTTTGTGATCAGTCCATAGGAGATAGCAGATATGATGGGCAATTCAGTGAAAGTTATTTCTCAGTTATGTAGGAAGCAATCTGTTAGCTTTGGTATACAGAAGCAGAATGAGTTCAGGATACCTTCAACAATCATGATTTAAAATTCGATGGTGTGAAGAATTATCATGTTGGCTAGTTTGAAAAATCAAAGAAAAAATACCCAGGAAGACTACACTTACATTTGGGAGCTAGAGATCAGGACCCTGTCATGCACATAGGGATTGAAAGAATATCATGCATGTAGGAATTGAGGCCGTATCATTCATGTAGTACAGTTATGGAGAGTATGGCATATTGAGTAAGCTAATAATTCTTTGTTCATCCTGTTACTAAATCTTCATTTGGAGTAGTATTCATAGTTAACACCATTATCCATATACATAGAAAGTAGAAATCCAATGAGCTAGCTTTCAAAGTCTTGAAAAACACCTAAGAGAGAAGATGGAATTATGGTATCAAACTTGATAGCACACTCTATGAGGGTGAATAGGACTGAGGATGGGCCTTCCAGGAAATTGCAATTCAACCAAGAAGATATTAAAAACAGGCAATATTGCCTAGCAGAACAATTATGAACTAATTCAAGAAATATTAACACTATATTAAATAAACGTGTGAATTATTGCTCAGATAAACTCACGTGAATGTGATGATTTAGTTTTCCCTTGCTGTCATAACAAAGTTGTACAAACTGAACAGTTAAAACAAATTCCAAAAGCTGGAGATTACCATTTCCTAAGTCTCCTCTATGTATATGAGACTCAAAGGTTAAAGTCAAGGTCAGGTAGGTTGCTTTGTTACTGGAACTGGTCGTAAGCAGCTAAGAGACAATTCAGGGTTAGCTTTTCTAGATCTGAGGTCTTAGTCCCTTCCTTGCTACCAATAAGGAGCCTTTCTTTATTTCTTCAAGACTGCATATTTCTTTCCCATGCTTTCAGTTACTTCCATGTATCCTGCCAACCCTACCTCCAAATCTCAGAGCTGGCACAAATCAACTCAGGCACTACTTAGAATGCTTATGATGCTCATTTTGCCTAACTTCTGTCTTTTACAGTTTTTTTTCCTGTGATAAGCATGGATTCCCCTAGAAATTTTAAGGCTATATTAATGTCAGATCCATATACTTAATTCTATCATGGTCCTCTAACCATTAGCAGGTAACTTTCACCCTTGACGTTAGAATATAGGTATCATCAGGGTGACAATGAGAAACATAGCATCCCCGTGTCTCATAGGGATTATTAATCTACTTACAAAAATGAAAAAGAAAATAGATTTTGACATAAATGAGCATTGAAGGAACAAGGCTGGCAAAGTTAGCTTCTTAGATACAAACTCCCCATATGGCTAAGGAATTTTGAAATCCAGTCAGAGTGTGTGTGTGTGTGTGTGTGTGTGTGTGTGTGTTTGTAATTATATACATCACATATATATCATATTATATGTCATCACATCACATGTATATGATTATTTTATACACACATGCACACATATGCTTTTATTATCAGTTTTACATTTCTTGAATGAAATTTTCATGACAGAATAAACCAAAACTATTTTGGAATGCATTTCCTTTGTACATGTGGTATCATAAAAGAAAATATTATATAGAAGAATACTGAACTAAGGTTAAGGAGACACTTCAGCAGTGAAGAGCAATTGTTGCTCCCACAGAAGATCCAGGTTAGGTTCCAGGAACTCGCCCACCAATTCACAAGCAAATGTAACTTCAGTTCTAAGATATCTGGTGCTTTCTGAATTCTGTGGGCACCAGACATGCATGTACTATGTAAACATACATGTACACTAACACTCATATACTTTGCTGTTCCAAAGGTTTTGAATGAAACTGTCTTCTTATGTGAATGGTGATGTCTATGTATTTTCTGTTTGTTTATTTGTTTGTTTTCCAGAGTTTACTGGAAGATGGAAGCGTTTACATATTTATTTCTCTAATTCTTGGAATCTGTATCCTCTATACAAAAGACAAAATTTCCTACCTCTTAGAAATCAAGACAACCAGTACTCTTTATTGGGCTATTAGTTATGCAAATGTTTTATTTTTTAAAACAATATTATACTGTATTAAAAATATTTTTACATTTATTCATTATTGGAATGCACATATACTTGTGTAGATCAAAAGACTAATGAAAAAGAGTCAGTGCTCTCGTTCCACCTCACGGGCTCAAGGGTTTGGACTGGGGACATCATGCTTGGGGACAGCTGTCTTTAACAACTGAACCATCTTGTTGGCCCAAGTTGATCTATCTATCTATCTATCTATCTATCTATCTATCTATCTATCTATCTA